>UELU01138759.1:105418-119762 GCA_900490025.1 Megastigmus dorsalis
ACACACACACACACACACGCGCTCGGTATGGTTACGCGCGTCCGCGAGAAACAATAATTTTAACCGCGATATTGCGGTGACCACCATTACACTTCTCACGCGTCGCGCCCGCGCACCGTAGTCGTCGTAGTCGTCGTAGTCGTCGTAGTCGTCGTCGTCGCCGTCGCTACAAAGGGGGCAATAACCAGTTTTCGCGTAATACACATTTCACCGCCGCCGCCGCCATGCGGCCTTATGCTTTGGAGAGTGAAAAT
Source organism: Megastigmus dorsalis (assembly GCA_900490025.1). Lineage (NCBI taxonomy): Eukaryota > Metazoa > Arthropoda > Insecta > Hymenoptera > Megastigmidae > Megastigmus > Megastigmus dorsalis. Next base: position 105,673 of record UELU01138759.1, read on the forward strand.
TCCTTCGGCTTAGGTCTTGATCGGATTACAAATATAGTTTTTGCACTCTCCCGCGCGCGCGAGCCTTTGTTCTATCGGGAATTATACCGACATGTGTGTTTTTGGCGATTTTCGGATTTTATACATAATACATCATTTCGTGTCGTACTTTCGTTATACCTGGCTTGCGGGTGTTTTCGAGAATAAATAATGGAAGTCTTTTTTGTTTTCGAAATAATCAAAATAAATATAAGATGTAGATTACACCGAGCTATTGAAATCCGTGGAATGCCACGGTATCGTTACGTCATAGAGAGAAAGAACAAACTTTGAATGCTTGTCAATTTTTTAAATGCTTATAACTGCTTTTTGCAAAATAGGCAAAAATTCATTCTAATTAGTTTTTCAAAATTCTATCTAAATGAAGCGAAATTTAACTATCGCTTTTTATGCGAAATTTGATGTTAATTACGCAATTAAAATACATAATATGCATTCATATAGTCAGAGTTATTATAGCATTAAATTGTTTGTAAAATACAAAATTTGAAAATATTATTTTTCAAATATTGTTAAAGTTAATCCTCCTAATAAACTCATTAACATTCCAATGGTCGAAAATATATAATATGGTGTTCTGGTGTATTATCATTTAAGAAAGTACAGCAATTAAAAAGTAAAACCACTTGTTTTTATTTAATGCTTTGGTACTTACCAAATCATTAGATTTGGGAGGCCTTATAATTGGTCGGAATTCTTCGAATATACATGTAGCTTGTGTATATATGTATATACACGCGTACGGAATACGGAAACAGTTTCGCACGGGGGCCAGTGCCGTTCGGCGATATTTCGAGACTTTATTGCGGCACATATTTATGGGCGCTTGCCATTTGAATTTCCTCCGTAAGCTATATATATTTTTTTTTCTTTCCGCGACTCAATGAGAAAACTGCATGGCGTCTAACAATAATTGATTTTAAAGTGAGTTTTTAGGAGGTTCAGGAGGGTATCCGTGGAACAGACTTTTTCGCAGCGTGATTTTATTCGAGCTTTATGTTCGCAGATTTTATGTAAGGCTGTTAAAGCGAAATTTTACAAGAGCGCCAAAAACTGGCTTGTATATGTAATGCAACATAACCAATACAATAAAACTGTGCTCTTTTTTTTTACAAATTTACAAAACAACCGTAATGAGTCTGTAAAATTATTGTGTTCTTTATTGCATGACTCAATATAAATTAATTATTAAGAAGAAAGTACAGTCTTGTTATTATATAGTAACGTTATGATATAGATCCACTGTTTTTTATTTTGACTATATCACCGAAGTACAGAATTATAACAAAATTATTTGAATTAAAATAGTGAAGTTTGTTGAAACAAATTATGTATGCTAGCATAATTGCTAGTAATAATACGACGTATATATATATATATATATATATATAGATGATTTCTGCACAGAGTTCAAGGTATTTTAATGATTTGTCAGATGGAGGATAAAATCGAGAAGGATCGATGACCTCGAACATACTGAATTTAAATGAATCTTCTTTTAGTATTTAACGAGATATCATCAATTCTGAAGTCTCGGGGGACCCACCTTTAAGCCCGCGTAATCTTGTAGAAAAAATACACAGGAAATGGATCGATTGTTATAAAGATACGACAGGTGTCTAAACCAATAAAATTGCCTTTATCGATACTGCTTGAAAATCTTTCGATGTAGGATTTTTAGACATTTTTATTAATGGATCCAGGAGAGTTACGGCCCTTACGAAGCAAATTAAAACACTGAACTTTAGTATTTGAATTCCCATCGGAGCCGAATGAGATTAGTTTTCTTCATAAGCACGTAAAGAAAAACAGAATACGTATAGTTTATAAAACTATAGATTAACATATAATTCAATTTTTGTCTGACATATTTTGTTGTATTCCTTTCTTATATAAAAAATCACTGCTTTTCATGGTACAAAAACTTGAACTGTATATTAAATTAAAATAATTTACCGATGAAATAATTGTTCAGATTAATATTTGAACAAGTAAATGCAGCCGGCTAAAAACAAACATAAATAATTAATAAGAACATGGTAAATAAAGGAATATAAAAATAAATTTTGTTGTACCTCTTTATGTAATAATCTTTATTGGGAAGAAAAAGGACAGAGATTTTATTTAATTAATGCACACTATTTGTTTACATCGATTTTAAGTACATTCCATTTTGTGTACTTGACGCTATATCGACGTCATTTAGAATTTCGTAAGCTTTGATTAAGTCATGAATTTAATTCGTTAGCATTATATTAAATCTATGTACTCTCCGTTCTTTCACAATGTTTGACTTGGAAGAAGATGCGAATGAACACAATTAATGAATGAAAACGAAAAGGGCACAACCTAATAAATAAGTAACATCTATATATATTCCACTAATTTTCATTTTAGATTTTTCTGAAATGTCCGTCACTTGCATAAGTTCTCCGTAAATTATCTGGCGAAATCTATGTTCCATACAGTAATTAAGTTATCCACATATGAAGAAATTCTGCATTTACACATATAAGCTTATCAAAGAAGGAGGCTTTTTTATTTTTTTTTGCTACTACTACGCAATCGTTGGCGTCAAAAAATATTTTATTTTTATTTTTCAATATGTGATTAATTTACAAACTGTATTTATGTTCAATTTAACGTGACTCACCGATTAGTCAGATTATTTGGCTGTGTTTAATGCGACATGAATCACGTACAGGTTGTTGTAAAGTTTTTCTTTTCGAATAAACAGCAGAAGCATGTAAAACTGTAAATTCGATATTTACACGTCACTATAGTTTTGTTTTGTTTCTGTAATATAGGAGCCCACGGGTAAGTGTGTGTATGGATGTAAATTAAATGTTTAAAATTCAGCACTGTACTTTTTTTGATAATTTAAAGCACCTTTAAACGCGTTTACTATCGTGATTTAGAATGTATTCATGTAAATTTCGCGATAGCCTGCAATACTTGCCATTATTAACTGCTCAAGTCGCATAAAACCAAGTAGGATTCTCACATCTGTAATACGACAACTGTATGTAATCATTGCTTCATCGTGAAGAAGGTGTCAGCTTATAGTATTCAGTAAATTAGAAAATATTGAAATCATCGTAACAATAAGCAGGAATCATAATTCAGGTGGAGTATAGTGTCGTTTTGTATGTCAAGGGTATGTGTATACTAACTAAAAATTGAATTTCGTTGTTATTGAATTTATTATTTAAAACATTCCTCTTAACTTTCTCTATAGATAATTTGGTACCATTTTCAATTTTGTTAAATACATATACCTCCTATCCCTCTTTTATTTTTAAAATTGCAAGAAAGTATTTACATTATAAGTATTTCAAAATTATGTACATTAGGAAAGAGTGCAGAAAATTATAAATTAAAAGTATATATAAAGAATTAATCAAAATTATTCAGTGAAGCTCCATAGTGTACATGCTACGAAATTACAAGCATATATAGAAACAACGTAACATTAAAAAGAAATTAATTTAATGAGAAATCGATATTCTCTCACCAATATATATATATATATATATTCTCCATAGCCGTGTCATTTGATCGAAAATTAAAACGTCGTCCCCCTTTTTTTTTTACATTATAGAACGATGACAAAGCGAAGTTCAATTAGTTACCGCGAGGAGAGCATGCAGAGAGCAGACTTTTTGTCTGCAGGCCGAGCGACGCCACCCATAGCAGCGTATCGGTCTCGTTTTCTCGCGGGCATATATACCGCGTGTTCCGCGTTCGTATAAAAACATTCACACAGCCGAACCGCACGTCCACGGATACGTATACACTCACACACGGGCGCGCGCGACGAGTCCCTTGGATAAGCTGGATATAATACATGCCCGCTTGCTCGCGAGTACACACACAGGCACGCGCCCGAGGAAAGAGAATTGCAGGAACCTTTCTAAAAAAAGAAAAGCGGACGCATACACACAGGTACACACACGGAGACCACTGCTGCGGCGGTCCAGCGAGAGAGAGAGAGAGAGAGAGAGACGCCAGATGGACACATACTCGCTCCTTTGTGGCTTGCGAAGGTCTTCGAGACCGGCCTCAGCTGTGTGCCACACGCGCGTTCAGCCGGGCTATGTGTACGAGAGACCGCGGCACCCGAGCCCCGCCACTGCTGCGGAGAAGGTGAGAGGAATAATGTATACAGCGGCTCCGCTGCTGCTGCTGCTGCTGCTGCTGCTGCTGCTGCAGACCTATACAGGAATGCCGTGAACGCGAAGTCGACGCTCGCCGAGTGTAGGTACCGACTGACCGCCGCAGCTCTCCGTCTAGGTGCAGTGTGCTACGGAGATATATGGAAAAGCCACCGTGGCGATACCGATAGCCCGCAATTTTCCTTAATTTGCGCAGGAAAGACGATATGCCTCTTGAGACTGTGTGTACACACGTAGGGATAACAAGCCGCTGGCTACTTCGCGATAAAGACAGTCGAAAGAGACGATGATTACATGGCTTATTGTGTGGGTAAGAAGAGCGAGAATTTAAAAGCGTGTATATAATGCTCTTTCGATGTTGTCGGAGCGGCGGCAAATCGTTATGATTCGATGAAAAGTTTTCACTGAAAAAATATGGATAAAAAGTAGGCGTTAGAAAAGGTTTTCTACGTAGTATACAGAATTGCAGGACAAAAAAAATAAGATAAATGTGGACATAAGAACAATGGAGGATATACAAGTATTGATACTTAAAACAGTTTCATCCAATATCCAATGTTTTTACAAGTCAGCCGGATATTCAACAACTATATTAAAGCGACGTCTTACTATACCTAGCAGTTATCTACTTATGTCCGCATATACTACTTTTGCGTCAAATCTTTTAATTTTCTCTTCCCCGAGGAAAATTAATTTTGCCATTGAGTCGTAAAATACCTAACACGGCTCTTTTTTACAAATTTAATTAGTAACCTAATTACCGAGCTACAACTAATTTGGTTATATTTTGATTAGAGATTTCTTACTTTTTCAATTAGTGAAGTTGCGATAAATTGTGCAGTATATATGCGCGTCGTGCTGAAACTAAAATCTCACATCACATAATTTCATTCGGATTTAAGCAAATGGTTCGCCTTAGAACTAGATTGCCTTTGAGTATACTTTACCGACTAAAACGGATACACATTCTTGGTCACACAGCGCCCATACTCAATAATTTTGGATGAGAGATCGTTTCATTTTTTTTTCGTATACCTACAATACACTCCCCCTGCATAAATATTAAACATTATTATTAAGCAACATGGGTAACTGTCATGACTGACGGTGTACACGTATAGCACAGATACCGATACGTATACTCCACGGTTTTTTTTTTGTCAGCGCACGATTGTCAAGGAGTGCACTTAAAAGTTCATTTATTTAACGATCGCTCCTGTCGCGCAGCTGAGTTGTTAAAGCCACGTTGGAGGTATTCAGATTTGCAGGCTTTCAAAGGATCATATTATTTTCTACTTTGCTCTTTGTTCTTCGTTTGTTACTCCGTTTGGATGGAAACAATGTCTTTGTTGTTTTGTTAAAAAATGGATTTCTCCGCTTTCAATAAAGCAAATAGATTAAGTACTGGTCGAAAGATTCCAGACTGAAATATCGAGCGGGCGTGCATTAAGAAAGGCAATCTATTACCACTAGCACTTTCTACTAAATGTCTATTAAGAGCCGGTAAAGTTTAACGTATACTCGCTGGCACGCTTTGAACTCGCATGAACAAACTTCAAAACAATCAAACTGAAATTATAGCTCGAAAATAATTTCTAATAATTCATTTGGTTGAAAGAGAAAAAAAATCATTTTAGTCAATTAGCGAATACTAATAATGTGCGTGTTAAAAAAGCATTCAATTGTGAATTCTATTGTCTGGGACTAACACGTTAACTAATGATGAGTTTCAAGATTACATACGCACTTCGAGTCATAAAGATTAATTGAATATTTTAGTAGTGACTTGCTGAACTTTTTATTACTTTTAAATAGCAGGTATATTGGCATAAATTAATGACAGGGACAAAGGAGCTTCTTTTTCAAATGACAATTAAAAATTATAATTTTAAATTTTACTTCAATTTTAAATTTAAATTACCCATCATTTCCCGTGTATATCCAGTGTATCCCGCAATAAAAAATGGTGTGAAGTTATCCTAGTTCTGGTATAAAAATAATGAAGTAAAGAATTTTAATTCTTTTTTTTATTTTAAATTATGTATTAATTTATAATAACTTTAGTACATATTTGTTGAACTTACATTTTTCGTCATAAATTATTTTTATTTCCAACATTCAATAACAAATTAAAACAAAGAAACAAATGTGAGGATACTAAGTTTTGAAAGTGGAAAGTAAACAGTCCTTGAAATAAATTATATAAACTCTTTATTATCGCTTATCATTGTCCATTAATATGATTACAAGATTTAAAGTTTCATAATTAGAAGGCATAAATCACTACAGCAAAATACGATCGGTAATAAATTCATAATTTGCAAAACATGGATGTCGGTTATAAATACTCCCGTAACAGCAGAAAACAAAGCTTTTGTACAGCATGAAAGGTAAATAATTCGCTTTTAACAAAATTGTTCAAAATATTTGTAAAATAGCTGAAATAGATACTTTCATACGTAGGTATATATCTCGTGAATGCGATCTGAAAGTAAATGATCTTCCGCAGCGAAAATTACTTTATTTTACACAATTGCTCGAATTACAGAAATCAATATTCGCTCTGACCAGCAGCGGCAACGGGGGCAGGGGTACATCGCTCGCATCGTTCTGTCCCGCCCGTATGTGGCTGCGCACTTGCCTAGACAAAAGGCCGTATTTAATCAGCATGGTTTTGCGGTGTAGCGGTTAAATAGCCTAGACGAGCTAAAGCCGCCAGTCGGTTTTATTATACCTATCCCCGGTCGCGCGCGCGACCAGCAAGAAAGTGCCCGAGCTCTGTACCGCGCGCAGCTGTTCCCTGCAGCGCAGCATCGGTGTCTAAAGCGCGCGTCATTCGTTCGACGACGGAATGTGCACTTCCTGCCTCGGCCGAGGAAACGCATTAAACATTCATCCGTTCATTAACATGTTTACTATTCTAATAAATTTTCTTTTGTCAGGCCCCTTCCCCCTTTTCCTCCGCAATCCCCTCTTATATTGTGATTCATTCGCGGCTTATGAAATATATATTTTAACGACAAGCCGGCGAGGTTAAATGAATTCAAAAGCGAGTATATAACGTGCCTCGCGGATCTCTCGAGAAAATGTACTTGTTGTGCTTTTTCTGCATGTACATTTTCGTGACCGAGGATGAAATAAAATCGAGCGTGCACTTTCGATGCGACACGTGTATCTCGATTATTTTATAAGGAAAAAGTGGGTCTTCCTGCTCGTAACCATAAATTTAACGAGTTGTTAGTATTCGCGAATTATGTAAATAAGAATTTTTTTGCGAAATAAAAAAATTTACCAAGTGGGTAAGAATAATTTCTAACGACATTTAAAAAAAAAAGAAAATTATTTGCATATATTCTAGCTTTAAAATTTACACTAATTCGGTTCCTTGCTATTTTATATTCAGCGAGAAATACGAAATAAATACTAAATAGTAGGCTGTTGACACAGTTTAGCTGTTTATTTCTTTATAATTTAGTAGATTACATATTTTAGATCATTGGCGTTTGATAAAGTCTTTAAAATATATTAGTGCAGATAACGAATTAATAAAACTACGGAATCAGTTATTTTTAAATATGACTATTAAATCGCGTAGTATACTTAATTGTATCAAATAGCATACTTATGATAAAATTTATTAAATAAACGAATACAAAAATTTTTGCATGACCAATTACTTTACGGATAGAAATGAAAAATTACAATACTGTCAAAGAGTACGGTCACAGACTGACAAAACCGAAAAAATTACTATACTTTTTATTAAATTTTACTAGATTTCTAATAAGTTATACTGAAAATCTAATAATCTTATCTAATATCTTACATTATATTAAAATTTTATCAACCAAAATTCTTCCGATCTCAAAAGTTCCGACCTACTACCATGTATGTATATAAATATATATATGTGTGTGTGTGTATATATATCCTTTGTGAATGCGTGTGTGCATACGTGTACATACTTTTGGATATGTATTCATATATGTATATTATAAATTATATAAAAATCTATTAGTATAATTTCACGTTACAAGCGTAACGAGCATACTAGCTCGTTTTTATTAAAAAGTATAGCAATTTTTGACTGCCAAGATCTAAAAAATTACTATACTTTTTATTAAACTATACTTTATTTGTAATAATGTTACTAAAAATCTGATAATGTAATAATTTAAAAAATATAGTAATTTTTTGGGGTTTGGTACAGTCTGTGATCAAATTCCTTGATAGTATTGTATTTTTTCATACTTTACTTCTGTCTTCTTTACGTTTCAAGTACTCATTTGTAGAAGACTCTGTTGAACTATATATATATAAATTTTTATTCCTAACGAATTTCATTATTTTTTATTAATAAAACGTCATCTTTAAATATGTTTAATTGCACGCATCTAAGCTATTATTGGTGCAGACGAAATAAAGGAATATATTAAAAACGTTTTTATTTAAAATCATTATTATTAATATTTTTAATATTCTAAACTACTGCTCATATTCGAATAAGCTCAGAGATTACATCATTTGGAACCGCAAAACAACCTCGAAATTCTTATTACAGTCTGTAATAAGTAATAGTGTCTTACAAGACTATGATATTTTTCTCATGATCATAAATTTATGCGGTATTATTTTTATATAACAATATAAATATTTAAAAGCAAGTATATTTCGATTGTAAAGTATTGTCTATTCTCCAAAATTAATTTCTAATAAATTAAGTTTCTATAGTTTTTTTCAAGTACAAGTGCTTTCCACAGGGCTAAAGTTGGATTGACTGTACTTTAATGAGAAAAAAAGAAATCGGTAGCTTGTATATTATATAGATTTGACGAAAAGGTTCAGTGTTTTAGTGGAAGGCAATCAGCACTTATGAGTGAATAAGAATTATGATGTTTAATAACAAACGTGGTACTTATGCTTGATGCAGTTAGTAAACTACACGATTTTTAAATAATCTTTATGTATGTATTTGTAAATGTAATTTTTATTTTCATGTTAATAATTTTTTAACGAATACTTTGTTGGGATAAAAATAAATTACTTCTAATATAAACTGACATTGAAGATACAATAATCTTTGTTCTCAAGTATTAACAATCATATATGAAGTAAATACTGGAAAGCTCGTTATTGTCATTGTTACTACGTAAATTTTTTCTTTTCTTTCAATACATTTCTGTAATTTAAAAGAAGAATATGTATTTGCGTGTTATATGATAACTATCCGTTTATAAAGAAAATCAGCGGTATGTAAAATGTTTAATTTTTGTGCTTATTCTTAATTATAAAATGATATCTAGTAGTATAAAATCTAGTCTAATCTCTAGGTAAATAGGCACTTTGTGCTCAGCAGTGCTTAAATAGATTTACATTAAGAAACCATTTGTAGTAGTTTGCATTTTTTTAAAAAATACTGACAATAGACAATAATGTAGATCAGTTCAAATTCTAATTGAAATATAAGTTGCTTTCCGAGTTAGTTTATATTTGATGTTTATTAAAATGACGATCCGACGATTAAATTATAACCTTTATCGATATCAAAATCACGAATCAGTCATATATAGACACTAATTCATGTATGTCTAGAAAATCTTGTGTTCTTTGTTTTAAATTTGATCACCGATATTAAAAACTTACTACTAATCTTTTTAACGATCAAAAAGTATGTGAAACAACATAAGACACTAATCAACAATAAATAAAAAAATTAAAACAACTCAGTCTTTTTTATTGTCCCAGCAACAGTCTTAAAGCAGCCGACATTTTAATTTTAAATTTTATCAACATAAATTTATAAAATAATTATAAAATAAAACTCGTTATAAATGGAAAAGCTAATACTTCGTATTTACTTTAAATGTACTTGAATTTTCCGGAGGTAGATTCTTATTTATGATGACAAAAATTTAGATTATTTCTTGATATAGTAGCTTCTTTTAGCGAACATTAATAAATTGGTCATTTTTTTTATTTTTAAATACGAAGTTATTCAAGAATTTTAAGATAAATGCATAATTTATTTAAAGAAGATTAAGGAAAACGGAATTTTTTTGTTTATAAAAGTGTAACCAAAATTATAATTATAATGTAATGAGGTAAGTTATCACTCTAATTATATTATAAAGCCATTCAATCTTTAAAATATCGTAATATTACAAATTACGATTCTGATTAAAAGCTAAATTAATGACGATTCATCAATTTAATTGATATTGCAGTATTGTTACGATGATTAATGGTTAAAAAGTGTGACACTGTTCGGTGTTGTATACGTTTCGCCGATTCATGGAAAATTTAAATTGGTTTGTTGCTATAATGAATATGCAATAACATTTACTAAAGAATTCCATAAGGTGTATTGTGAACAAAAGAAAATTCATACATAATTACATGGAAAATAGGAATATGAACGTATAACTCATTTATTTGAAAATTAGACATTTAAAATTTTAGAATAAAATTAATAATTATTAAAATACTTTTGTTTTAGTAATTAATTATTATTATTTATTAACGTTCTTAAAATAATTTTTGAATATTTCTTAAACTAAATATTGAATTAACTTAAATGGATTACTGTGTAACATCTTACGGCTTTATTAGATTTTCTTTTTTTCAATTATTTTAAATTTGTCCAAGTTTGCCACTTGACATAGCCTACCGAAAATTAATCAGCTTGAGTCTCAAACCGTCGAGATGCTCTCACGTCGCGAGACACAACAGCTCCGCGATAACCGAACGCTAAACACCTTAGCGATTACGTAGAAGGGCTACTCGTTGAGATGTACAAAAATAGATGTCCTCACGTCGGAAGCCAAAACCGCTCCGCGATAGCGAACGTTACGTCAAAATACAATACATGAACAGGCACAGATATTATTTTCCCTTTCTCGTAATAATTGTTAAAACCCTTTGATATTAAAATTGTAATATAACACCAATTTTATTCATATAAAATATGTATGCTCTGTTCAAAAATCACACTTTAAAAATAAGCCCAATGCATAACCAAGCTTAGTTAAACAACAATTATATTATATTATTCTAGAATATTATAACTGATCTATTGTATCTTCTAAGTATTATAATTAAGAATCATTAGAACGCAAAATAGTTGTTATACTTTATGCTTTGCAAATAACATTAAACTTCTCGCTCTGTAGTTTATGAATAGTATTATATTCCTTAATTCTATATTTTATACAAACAAACACTTTATATTTTACTCCAATTAATTAAACAATAATTGTACTACATTATTCTAAGAGATTATAACTATTCCATTGAATCTACTGTATCATAACTAAAAATTAAGATTTATTATAACGTGAAACAATTGTTTATACTATATTTTATAAATAACATTATACTCCTTATACTATACTTTATATACGAATACAAAATGTTAAAATTAAGTTGTATTTCCGTAAATAATTATAAACATGAAATTATGCAAAAACTACACTATGGCGCAATCTTTCGGGATAACTCAAAAGTCCCACACTGTATTACCACTCATCAGGGGGTAGTCCCAAAAAAATGCAGATATCACCTCAAGTCAACCACAGACTCCGGAAACATAAACAATCAGGAGAAGGACCCGCCCTTATCGGACCACGTCAAATCACCAAGACCATCGTCCCACGCCGACGATGATCGATGTCCACCTTCAGAAGATTAGGCGGGTCATCGTCCTTCAAAAAGTACACGCATCACGCTGCAGCAGTCAGTAGAGATTCCGGAGCCGTCTCCGGAACTCGAAATATTCAAACTCAAGGATCTACGCAGTTGAAGTCTGAATTTCTATACCCGAAGTCCGTGCTCCGAAGTCTACGTCAGCAGTACCAGTCTAAGTTCGAACTCTACAGCAGCCCTCGAAGCCACGTTGAAATCACCACAGTTAACGTCAACCTAGAACTCCGAATACTACAGCAGCCATCCAGCGACATCGAAGCAATTTTGTTAAAATAATCCGCCACGCTAAATAATAATTGTAAAAATAGTGAATATAGCGCAAACTACAAATAAAGAGTAGGTTTTTAATTATAAATTCACACATCTTCTTACTATTCTTTTCACAAACACATACAATATTTAATTTTCCTTATCCAGAAAAACTTGCGCTTCTCGTGCTAAATCACCTGAAGCAGTTTTTCCAAAATTCCTCAAAGCTAATCATTAGAGGCTGCTTTGTAAGCTTTCTGGCGATTGTGAGAAGCTCTTGAAATCACAAGGGTTTCTTACCATCTATAAGCCTAGAAAGACTAAACAGTCCATCCTATCAATTCTAGTTCTCTCCCACAGGAGAAGTACATAGTTTGCTAGGGTCGTCTCGAGTTGTTAGATTTTCGGATGACGCAACAGCACGTAATACTGCACTTAATTATTACAGAAAAAATACGTTTATATATTAAAAGGAAAAATATAAGTTAATGCAATACAATAACATTACTGAAATCCCTGAAGAAATAATAACATATATCACTTTAAAGGAAGTTTCAAATTAAAAAAAATTAATGCGAAAGTCTAAAATAACCGAAAAATTAATTTACTATAATTCGAAGCGCCGAAAATTCGTCATGAGCCTTTATGTGTTCTCATTGATTAATAAACCACATTTAAAATTTTCTTAAGATTATTTATTTCTACAAGAGAATAAAAAATTCTAATAAGTAAAGCTTTGGCATACGTACCGACATTTACAGATTCATTCTGGAACCTTCATAAAAAATCGCTCAACTATGAAAATATGCACAGTTGAAAATCTGTTCAATTTTAAAAACCGTTGCCAGTTCATGGTCACTTAGTTTCCTCAAACTTAATTATTTGTTCCAATATATATTTCATATATAATTTATAAATAAATTAAGTAATAAAACATATTTAAAAATAACTTAAGAAATTTTAATAAATAAATTTCAAACATATTCTTTAAATTTTATACTAATCTCCTATATTCATCTTAAGTACTTATACAAAATTTAGTTTTTTAATTAATATACAAAAATTATTTGTAAATCTTTTTAAACATTAAAATTATTACTTATGTCGACTGTACTCTACTATAAACTGACAAAGATCTTTCTATCGGTCTTACAGTCTAATCAATATTCATGGGCAATCAGATTGCCCTTGTTTACAATCACCCCCGAAAAATCTGAAATAAACTTATATTTAACCCTGAAATAAACTTTTGTTAGTAAAGGACAATCTTTTTAAAATATGAAAATTTATTTAACAGTTTTCAGGTAAGAATGACATTTGAATTGAATTTTATTATTTTTTCATATAAATTCGCGTTTATAGTAAAACGTACACGTTTTATAGATTCTTAGTCATGATAATGTTGTACTTCTTTAAAAGAAATACTTAAAAATGAATCTATTTAATCAATTAATCATATACCTTACTACAACATAATCAAAAAATTTTAAACATATATTAATTTATCAGATATTTTAGAATCAGAATTAGAAAGTTATATTAAAACTAAAATGAGATGTTAAACATGAAAATTCATCAAACCATTCTGTAATTAAAAATATTTTTAAAAAAACTTAAAGATCATAGAAACTCAAATATATCTTAAAAACTTATTAATTAAATGTTTAAATATATATATATATATATATATACAGATTGTATTATATATATACATATATATTATGATCATAGCATATCTGATAATATCTTAAGATTCAACATTCAACACCACACACTCTGATTAAATGCTTGCACGAGATTCATAGAATTATTCTGAATAGTATATAAGCGAACAGGAGTAACATTGCTCTAATATTTTCAAAATTTTATATATAAATAGTATTTTATACTCATATATTTATATATAAATAGTATTTTATACTCATA
>UELU01138761.1:0-61165 GCA_900490025.1 Megastigmus dorsalis
CAAAAAGAGTCACTCTATTCCATTCTACTTATCTGCGGGACGCGCAGCTGTCTGGAAAAATACGACTACGCCAGCGACTTTTTGCTGGGTTTATCGCGCTGCATTAAAGTCGAATTAGGCGCTTGTGCTCAGCGAAATTTGATGCCGCGACCTGTGTTTTGCCTTGCCTTCTCGGATTAAACATTTTCTTTATGGAATATGAGATGTGAGTGCTTAAAGTCTCTACATAATTAAAGTAGAAAGAAATTAAAATATCACAACTGAACGATTAATACACACCGCTACCGAGAAAGGCAGCGAGAAAAAAAAACAACAAATAGCTTTGAATTTATCGCGCCTCCCTCAAAAAAAGAAGAAAAAAAAACAGGTAGAAAGGGGTGATGGGAGGAAGAGATAGGCAAACACGGTGGTTAAGCTCGCAGGCGGGAATCGCGACTATCTGGACGATTACTGTAAACCTCGCGTGGGTCGAAAAACCGAGAAAGACAGAAGAGATAGAGAAAGAGAGAAATAAAGAGGAAGGGTTCGGTTCCGCGACCCAAGGGAACCAAACAAGAATAGCAGAACAGAGAGAGTGTGTGTGCGAGCGAGAGGGCGAGAGAGATGATGCGTCAAACTGATCGATGGTTCGCGAAAAGACGAAGGGTTCTGTTTGATTGCCGTCACGTCGAAAGTTTGACTTGCCGGATATATACGAAGGAGGGACGGATGGAGAAGAGGGGAAGAGGTGGAGGCGGATGAGGCGGCTGGTATTGTTGTCTGGAAAACACCTAGGCTGCCAGTCGAACGACAGACTAATAGCTCAGGGGACACAAGGCGGGGGCTTTCCTCCTTCCCGTCTGCCGGCCGCTTCCTTTTCTTTCTTCTTCTTCTTCAGCACGGCCGCGTGCAGACTCGCTTTTCACCGAGACGCGCGCGCGCGCGTGTGTCTTCGTATATTTCGTAGCGCACGGCGACGAAATATTCTACCGAGGGCTGGGACACACGTATTTCTCGAATCCAGCTGACGCATCGGCGACGCGACTCTTTTGACCGGAGAGAACAAAAAAAGTGACGGACGTGAGCTGCACGACGATGGATTTGTGAGTGTTGTGTATCTTGCTGGTAATGTTATACCTTTTTTAACGATTTTTTTGCCTTTATGAGTTTTAGGTAAAACCATGCTACTGAATACCGTATCAATTCTATCTCATGATTTTATTCGTAAAAATGAGGTACAAGTGCTCAAATAAAAGAAATCCTCCTACAAAAAGTATCAAGCGCAATAATAATTGAAGTGTATCACATCCACGAGATATTCATCCAGTGCAATTTTAATACGACAATCTATAAAGCAAAGAGGATGACAACATCGAATCGTACAGTCCATTATACACCTCCTCGGTCCTCGAGTCTTTCCCCCTATACACGTGTAATCAATAAAGCATTCGTTTCATCATTGGGCGCGAGCACCAAAAGAGGCCTACATACAGTAGTGAGAGGGAGAGAGAGGGTCATAGTCGCTGCCAGACAAAGAGAGAGAGAGAAATCGCCCTGCGGCAACGCGAGACGAGAGGGACGAGTTGTGCAGACCGAAGCCCCGCGCGTCCTCCCTATAATCGGCTTATCCGCACGCATGGGCCACACTCTATGCCCCTCCTATACTCCTCCTGCCCCTCCTCCCATCATCGACGCGCCGCGGATTATCGGTATATGGCGCGCGGTTAGCGGAAATTTCGAAACTCCCGCCCGCTAGTCCTTTCAGCGAGGCGCGCAAATATTGTGTGTCGCCCGTCGACTCGCCACCGTGTGTAATTGCATTACACGCTTTTTTCCTCTTCTCCCTCGATCGTGTATAACGGAACTAACTCACCGACCGACAGATCGTCTATGCAAAGCTGCTATGATTTGGACTTTTTTTACGAGAAAAGACTCTGTTTCGAGAGCATGACGTGGTGAACGATATATTGGTCAGGTTGAGGTCAATTGTGTTAGAAAGATATAGAGTCCAATTAAAGGGATTTCAAAATTTATAAAGTGAATAAGATTCGTATTTACTTAAAAGAGTATCGAAAGTGATTTTGAAAAGACAAAAGTGCACAAATTTTCCAAAACGTGCCGAGATAAATAATTTATTATACTTCGAAAATACAGAACTATTCGAATTCTAGTAATAACGATTTTCGATTATATCTTTTTAATAAAAAAAGTCTGGTTAATCGTGAAACACCGAGATCGAGACTTTGCGAATTCTAACAGGGACTCAGCTCTCTTTCTTTTTTTTTTGTCGAACAGACAGGCAATACTCTACCATAAAATCTTATCCCACATAAAAGTCGGCGAAATCCCAGACCATAAAGCAATCTAGAAGCTCGAAGTAACGTTAATCACTGAGAAATTCCCTGTCTCTTTTGTCTGTCTGTCTCTCTCTCTTTCTCTCTCTGCTTCCCCTTATCTCTCTTGGTCCCTCTCTGTTTGTGTTTGTACTTTGTAATCGCAAGGTGACGACGGCAACTGCAACGAAAGCGTTAAATTCGCTTCAAGCAGGCGAACGCACGAACGAACGGACTAAAGAGGACGGCTAGCAAATATAAATAAAAATTAAAATAGACGCGAAGACCAAGCGTGTATTTGAATTTAGGTATATTTTCACGTGTACGGAGCATTCGACAACGATACGCAGGTAAGAAAGTTGTCGAGTACGAAGTCGAAGGGTAGAATTTGACCAAGTTTGCTTTTTTTATTCTAACCATGGAAATAATAGGGTTTGCCTGTACGCGCTCCTCTCTCCCGTGGAGCATTACTGAAGTACCCACGATACATTGAAGGAATTAAGAGAGAGGGAGTGAGAGAGAGCGAGAGAGAGGAGGGGGGCGAGAAAGGAGAAGAGGGACGCGATAAACGTGTGGGTGAACGAGCTCGAAAGTATCGAACTGGGTCAACAGCGTGCTACGGCGGGGCTTATTGCACTCGAATACATAGCAGAGCAGAGCAGAGCAGCAGCAGCAGCAGCAGCAGCAGCAGCAGCGAGCGCTGACTCTTCCTCTTTTCTCTCCCCTTCGCTCGACTCACCCTCCCTCCCACCATCCCTCTCTCTCTCTCTCTCGCTCACTCACTCACTTACCGAGTACTCATCAAAGAACCTCTCGTTGAGGGGCGCCAGACATGCCGGGGCTTGAAAAAAATTCTGCTTACCGGATGCAGAGAAAGAGAGGAAGAATGTTCAGGAGCGCTGCAGAGGATGTGTGAGTGAGCGCGAGTGTCGAGGGACAAAACCTATGTAAGGCTCCATATCTTTATTCACGATGAAATACGTGAGCTGAGCGATTTTTGATGGCTAATGCGCCCTGCATCATGTGAGTCATATGTCCAACTCCCTTCTTTTACCTTAGCTTCACTACGGTCATTCCGATTATTTATAATTTTTATACATTAGAATTTTCAAGTATTTAAATAGTCCATAAAAAATATTTATAGCGATCTACTGCATGTACAAATGGTTCGTAAAAAATAGTATTTCAATAATATGAAAAGTAGAGAGTAACTTGATTTTATAGTCTTAAGAGTAACCCTGTCTTCAACTACTGAAACTATAACTAACATCGTAAAAATTCATATACCGATTTCAGCATTTCAACGACAAATCCAGTTAGCTGCACATTTTCCTTGACTATTATTCATCGCATTTCTTCAGACATAAAATACGCGAGTACAACTCTCGAGCTGTACAACAGCAGCAGTAGCAGCGACGAACACGCGCCCAAAATCCAATAAAGCCTCAGCAGAACTGCAATATAGGCGAACAGAGGAACTTCGTTGAATTTTCGGTCACTTCTCGTCTCCATAGTGATCCTTTTTTACTAATACTATCACGCTCATCATTACCTCTACGATATTTTGCTAATGAGCCAGGAAGAGCAGGGAAAAGGGAGGTGAAATTGCAAGAGAAGACTGTAGCCGTCTTTTCTGTTCTCTTTTAATGCTCTCTAGCGTGTACTACGCCTCCATCCATACCGAAGAAGTGACGTTGCTAAAATAAAATCGAGCAAAGATGAGAGATAGCCTAGCAGTAGTATTGTCCGCGTATGGTCAGCCGCTATAGCTTATAAAGCTGCCAGCGTCATTTCTTACGTTACTATACCAGCTCCGATTCATCCATCTGATACATTCTTGGACTACTTATACGTGTGCGTGAATATACATGCTATATAGATATAGAGAAAAGAGAGAGAGAGAGAGAGAGAGAGAGAGAGCGAGAGATAGAGAAAGAGAGAGATAAAGATAGAAACTGCTCGCGTGACTCATCCCAATTTCTCTCGTGTCGTTAACTCCCCGAAATCATCCTCCTTTAGGAAGCTACTACACAAAGGCTGTATAGCCGAGTAAATCGAGCTGGCGTTACGACGCCCTCCACGTGTGCATCTATCCTTGTGTACTCGAATCTAAGAATTTTCCCGAACAAGGAGAAACAAGATATGAGGCATTCCGTGTCAAGTGAGCAGGTCCGAATTGAAAATCGTTCCACTTTGACACAAATTCGTCTTCCATTTCTAGAATTATTTTTATCTCAAAAACTTTTTAATTGTAGTAAAAATTAAGTAGAAGTAAATTTTTTTTTTAAATTTTAATCATCATTAATAAAATAATATTATTCTGAATTAATTTAAAAGCACTATTTTTTCCACAGAAAGCGCAATCGAGGTCGTTTTGCACAAGCCCAATAAGTAAATAACATCAGCTAACACATTTTTACATCAGTTCACTTGTCATATAACGAGTTACATATATACACATGTTACTACTTGTTCGCAAGGCCGCATCATCGACAAAATGAGCAGATCAATCGATTGTCTTTTTTTTTCGGTCGGCTCATTCTCGTTTTTTCTCTCTCGAGTCCAAGAACATTGGAAAGAATTGTTGGGCTTTTATTCGTTAGAGATTGGACAGCAATCGATGTTATTTCTCTCGGGGATGGACTTTGCTACTTTCTCTCTTTCTTCTTCTCTTTTTCTCCTGCTGTTTTATATAGACGCTATTCGGAGAGGACAGCTTTGCCATATGAGGCCTGTCGCTACGGTACTTCGTGTATCCTGAAAAAGTCAAACCTGGACGTACTTTTTGGTGAACAACTGTGGCATTGAAATTGAAAGCAGCGTTTTCGAGCGCTTAATGACTTTGTATTTTGAGTATTTGTTGTACTTTTGCGTGATATGAGTACTAAAGACAAAAACAGATTTGACTATTATACCCGACATTGATTATAGTTCAAAAACATTTTCTGCCTAAATAATTTCTATTTTGCTAAAATCATCGACTTACAGATTATGTTTGAAACTAATAAAAGAGAATCGACAATCAATTAGATTGAACAACGCAGGCAACGTATATAGACCGGTCAAGCGCAGAATTCATAAGCTGGAGTATTAACGAGTGCGAGTGCACCGACGCAATGCTCATCCAATTCAATCAAATCGTACGAGTAATAAATCCAATCCAACAGTTCCCAAGTGCTCTTAGCCAACTTTTCCCAAACCAGGCAGCTCCGAATTCCGTCCTCGCCCACGCACTTCCTCTGCAAAACAGATTTTCCTTCCAGCCCGACGATCCCTTACGTCTCCTTATACGAGATCTCGATAACTGCGCGTGTGCAGACTCCGCACAAAGGCATCAGCTCCACATAAAATCTCGGCGTCGTAGAGCTGCAGCCACGAACGATTGTAAAAGAGCACAGTGATAGAGGAACGAACCCCAAAAAAAAACGGGCGAAAGGAAGGATTCGCGAGTCGAAAATGGATTCGAGCGTGACGGTATACGGTGCATTTACACGTGCACGACTCTGTATAGATCGGTATGGTCAGCAGCAGCAGGACTTGGCTATATACAGTCGGCGAGGATAGCCCAGGGCGACTTGTGCAGCCGCAGAGCTGTCGCATTATTGGATTCGTCTCTCCCTCTCGTTACGGGACGCATAGATAGCTATAGCGACGCGTCCCACGAGAGCTGCGAGACTCGCTCGCTTTATCCTCCTTTCTCCCTCTGTATGACTATGTAGGCTACAAGCGTGTATATAGGGTGGGAGGGATTCGAGGTGACAAGTTCAAATTGAAAGGGGTGAGCGACGCGCGCGGTAGTGCAGTGGATTTTCGATTCTTAACTCGCGATATATCTGTATATATGTGTGTGTGCAGCAGAAGTGTGAAAAAGTTATTGCGGCGGCGGCGGCTGTACATGAGAGGAGGAGCGAGAGAGAGAGAGAGAGAGATCAATTCTGAAAGGCTCGAGGCGGATTTCTCGACTCGCTCCCTCCCTCCCGCCCTCGCTCTCTCTCTCTCTCTCTTTCTCTCTCTAGCGCTAGCGCGCGCACGTTCCTTAAATCGAGTTCCGTTCAGAAGAAGAGGATGGCTTATTAAAGCGTCTGCCGCTGAGTTTATTTCTTCGGGACTTGGAATAAGGTTAATTCCTTCGTATTCTCAGGTCGCGCCAAGCGTCGGCATTTTCTTTTACTATTTTCCTGCTGCTCGGTGGTCTTTTTCTGGTTTGACTTTGGATATAGGTGATGCTCGCGGGAGGAAATTCAGAGGTGTCAAAAAATATTTGATAGCACAGTGGAAGAAAAAAATCGCATTTTACGCCCATGGTGCATAATATACTATTTTTCACTTTCGGAGCGTAAACTTCGTTTATGTTTACATAGGACGCGTAATTAATCGGCTTGAATAATGCATCAGTTAAGTTTTTTAATGCCTAATAACCTTTTTATTTTTACAAAAATGCTGTATATATGTATTTAAGTTAAAGTAGTTTTATAGCTTAAAAGGCTCAAAGTGAATTAATTCTGATAGTTTAATAAATTGGTATAACGAATTTTCTCTTTCCACACTTTTCATCCTTATCAACTTGTATCTTTTACAAATGGCTAACTCGATCAATGAGTCTGAAAAACAACGGTGCTGCGATCAAGCGCCAACTACTTTAAAACTATCGAGTGAGCGATCAAACGAGAAATCAGCATCAAATATTCGTGAAATTCAAAGATAACCGAGCACCGATATAGGAGAGAAAAAAAACTTCAAGCGTGCAGTAATAGTTGCGTTTACCAATGAAGCGGTGAGAATTTTTTTCTCGACCCGCGCGGCAAGAGCGGCGAGGGGATTATATTGAATTTCAATAAATAAACCGAGCCGCTCTATATATAGGATGTATCAGAGAAATAACCCCAGGTCGTAAAGCGCCTGAAATCTCAAACCTGCACGCGGAGCTCGATCCAAAGGTCATTTCCCATGAATATTTATAGAACATGTCGCTGACAGAATTGTCGGCCGCGCGAAATGTGTCCTGCATTAATTACAAACTAAAACCGCGCGCGGAGATAGAATGCGCGCGACTCGTTGATCACAGGGGAGGGAGGGAGAAAAAATTTGCTTGCATTTTCGATTGGATAATTACTTTCGTTCGCGCGGCTGCGTTCCCTCTATCTCTGTTTTTCCGCTCCCCGTTAAAAAGAGAGAGAAAAAATTGTGTAAAAACAAGCGCACGTGTCCTCTGGAATTCTGCGAAAATTGATTTTTTTTTTAATTTTGTCGGGCTAATTTGATATTTTATGTGATAGGTGTGATTCCGAAAGTCCAGTTTAATCAATATCCGTGTTTGCCAATTGGTAAGATATAAACGTGTATTTAATAATGCGACGTTACAAGTTTTATTATAATGAATGCAGAACAAGAAGATTTGTAAATAGTTACAATCAAATGCTTTATTGTTGCACGAGCAAAACGCAAGAGTTTCAGCCGGACAAAATTAAGGTCAGCTCAAGCCTTTAATGACTGGAGCTAAAAGGATTAATTAGCGAAACAAAGAAAAATTTTATTGCCCATAAGCTGGAGTATAATCAAGCAAAAACTGTTTTTCTCGCTTGCGAAAATTCATACTCCATTACTCCACGAGCAGAACCAAGCTGAAACGAATAAACTTCTACTGAAGCTACTGCAAGACTTCATATCAACGATCCACTCTAAAAGATTAAATATATTGTACTTATATTTCAATAATTAAGCAAATTATCCCTTTAGCCCAACCATTAATTTAACAACCCTATTTAATTGGTTAGCCAGAAATAGTAGCGGCAAATAGGAAATAGCAATCAGGCCTTATTTATAAACGTATATCCATTTTTTAACTATTTTCAAATGATCCCGAGTAAATATAAGCCGCGTAACAGGGAGTCAGCTCATGAAAATGCGCAACAGTCCGCCGTCATTCAATTTATCCGCGGCAGTTACGCGGGTCGCGTTATAACTTTTCCTCCACTCCCTTTTTTACACTCGCCTACTCCGCCGCGCAACAACTTTCTCGTTTCAATTATAATTCGCTTTTCGACGAGTTCCCTCTCTCGACAAAACTTTCTCTCTCTCTCTCTCTCTCTCTCTCTCTGCCTCCCTGCCTCCGCCAAGCGCTATAAAAGGGGTTGTGCAGTAGTAGCAGCGCTTCCACGACAGACGGCAGTGGCAATAAAAGCATCGGCCGCCGCCGCCGCCGCCGCCGCCGCCGCGCACCTGTATATAAAGTTTTACGCGCCGCGTGATTAAAAGAAACGATCGGGAGCGCCTTGCCTTTTACGCGAACGTATGCGCAACTACGTGTGCACGCGGATTATTGCGTTTGCAGCCTCACCGAGAGATGCATCGGGTGCGTGGGATATTCCCTGGGAGCGATAAGGAAGCTCAATTTTTCTTTATTACAGCCAATAAAGCCGCTTATCTGGGCTGCCGCGGATTATTATATAAGATTTACAGCATCTCGGCTTTCGGTGCAGTATATAGGCACAGAGCCGGGCAAGATTGGAAAGCACGACTGTTATGTTTTGGCGATCGACAGAGGAAGGTATATAAGGCGAATTGATGGCTGCTCTATTTGAGGATAAGGGAGGGAATTAAGAGCGACGGCCTGTATACCTTTTTGACGCCTCACCTTTTTGCTGATCGGGAAGACGTATATAGGCAGGGAGAAACCAATAAAATTGCTTCTCTATCGGCACTCGGACTTTGCTTCTTTTACGAAAGATATTACCAGTGTATAGGCAAACTCAAATTTATCAACAAAACTATAATCCACAACAATCGTTTATCATTTTTTTTTCTTTTACGGAGAATTTCACTACACCCGTGCATCTCGCAATGAACGTCAGTTTAATATGAAAATGTTTAAAATGTAAAGCTTTCATTTTAAGCGACAGCAGAATTCATGCCCCTTACTATTTCGAATCTCATTCTGATTGGAAAATTTTTTCGACTTCTAGCGGATATTAAAAAAAAACCGACTTCGTACATGTATCGCTACAAGTACAACGCACGCGATACACATGCATGTGTCCGTTAACAGCAAAAATGTTCTTTTTAATTCCATTTCATAGCTGCTTTCTTCCCTGCGCTCCTCTCCTCTTTTCCTCTTTATCCATTTTTTTCTCCTCCTCGTATAGCGCCATCATACCGGCGGAGCTGCGCGCGTTAGTTTTCGTTTGCATGCGCCACGGAATACAAATTGCTTATTTTTCGCCGTTTCTCTCTCTCTCTCTCTCTCTCTCTGTTTTTTTCTTCTCGTCGCGGCACTACTCTCTTTTCATCTCTTGACTTCTACTAGGTGCGCGTGACAGCTGTGCCGCGTCTACTTCATTCATCGCTGCTGTACTTGCGCGTCCTTGCCCCGCCATTTATTTGGCTGCGACGTGTGTCTGGTGTCGCGCACGGTCGAAATAATTTACGGTGGCATTATGTTATCGGTATTGAAACGAAACCTAATTAGCCCTCGCGTTGAGTCTGTAAATATCGCTGTAGATCTGCATCTTTTATCGTGGGATCACTTTGGAGACTAGTATTACTCGTCAGATTTTACCGAGAAATCATATTAACGGGCCTTTCACTACAATCTAAAAGGATGTCGATTGAATATTCGCATTGTTATATAACTTAAATTGCAGAAAATTTTCCAAAATGCCGTCTTCACGAACAGACGAATAGGCTCTGTTCATGAATCTGGTATTTCGGCAAATTATCAATTTAAGATAACAATGCGACATCCCTTTACATATTTAAAGCCTTGGAGAGCGGCGCTCTACGTAACAGCAGCTAAATAAGATTTTTGAAGAGAGAAAGAGGGAGAGAGTGAAAGGGGAGAGGCAGTGAAATTGGCTTCGCCAGCCAGCCTTTGACCAATCAGACTCGCTGCTCTCGTTAGCTCGCCGAGACACGATTTTCTTTTATTCGACGAGCCAAACTTGGCTAATCTTTTCTGGGCGCGCGCGCGAGACCCGAACTTTTTCCTCGCCAATGAATATAATTTTCTTTCGACTTACTCGTTCTACAGAGCTTTTCCCACCCCAAAACAAATCTTTTAAAGTGTCACCACGGCCCGGCTGCCCATTTTCACTTCGGACCAACTTTTGTATGAGCGCGAAATGACGCTGCGTGACACGAAATTCGCGAAACTTTCGCGTGTACATACACATACTTTGCTGTATACAGTATAATATACGTCGCGGGAAAGGGAAAAGTTTCCACTGGCCTTTCCGGGCGTTTGAACGAGCCATTATTGAGAAAAAGTGCTGATACTTGACCGAAACTGAGCTTAATTATCGCTGAGGATATGAAGATTACAAATATTTTTAGGCTTTTGATATATATATATATATATTGCCTGAATTAGTAAGAGATTGCAGTACAAGGATTTTATTCGAGATGATGCTGCATCTTCGTTTAACGTAAGATATTGGAAAATGTACTCTGGAGTAATGGAAAATAATTTATATCTATCCTGTTATTAACTCTCGTAATGTCGGATGTAATTCAATAATACTCAAAGTAAATTATTTCATAAGTTATATCTAGCTCCCATATTTCAAGATTAAAAATTAGTTTAACGGTATTTATAAAAAAGTGTTCTTTATGAACAAATTGCAATTCTTATATCTAGCGTAACAAATTTTAGAGAAATAAAGTTTCATTTTAATCAGACAGGAAATTTCTCGTCTTTCTACGCGCCAACATAAAAGCTCAAAAAACAAGACATTCAACCGTTTAAAAGAGAGAGAGAGAGAGAGAGAGAGACAGACAGAGAGAGTACAGAGAGGAAGGAGGTAAAAAGAGAAACACATAGCCAAATCTTTTCAATACCCGCAAGTTTTTATAATTATTAATTTCCCCCTCAAGCCAGTTGCAGGAAGAGAGAAGCGGCGTAAGGAAAAGATGGCATTATTTTCATTTCGGGCTCCGCGCACGGGAAGTAGCACATAGAGCCAGTACGCACAACGTATGAGAGAGAAAGAGAGAGACAGAGAGAGAGAGAGGGAGAGAGAGAGAGAGACAGCTCTAGCAATAAACTAAATAATCCTATTTTCGCGGCAGTAGCAGCGACGACGTGAAAACAATGGTAAAGTGTCAGTACAGTAGTGAGACGCGTGACGGCACGTAGACGCTGCCGCCGTCGCTCTGTTACTAGCGCGCTTGGACTATAATGAAAAAGAGGGAAAAAAAATCCAGCACGAAGAAAGGGAAGTGGGGGCAGAGGGAAAAAGCCGCGCCGCGAGAATCGTGATTAAAAGTTACAAGAGTTTTCAAAGGGTCGCTGCAAGCTCTCGTGCTCGCTATTAACGTGTACTGAGAGAAAGAGAGAGAGAGAGAGAGAGAGAGAGAGAGAGAGCAAGGAGAATTTCCCGTTTGCCCGTTTTCCCACTGACCCTCTATTTCTCTCTCGCCTTTCCCTGCACTGTAACACAGCTGTTCGCATATACACGGCTGTCCCGATAAGCAAAAATAATGCAAGTATGCTTTTTCATAAAAGTATTGGAAAATTTTAGCAAGTAATGGGCTACGACTCCCTTGACTTTCCCAACCTTTTATATAGGCGGTATATGGACTTATTCATGTACAAAGTTGGCGCCAGTTTAAAACATTAAGAAACTTTTGTCCCAACCTTGAATCAACTCGTTAGAATCAATCAGTGAGAATCAAACTTTGCTAAACACAAACTGTTAGGTACACATAGATTTATATACAGTAATTGCAAAGCGAACAGCTTGGATTCGAGCTGCAAATGTTCACCTGGTGCACTGATTAAAAATTTTCAAATTCTCTGCATGAAAGAGAAAACCAATAGCCATTTTAAAAGGACTAAGGCAGGTCGATTGGAACACCGTGTACGTACACGAGATTTTTCTCCTGGGTATATGCGACGTCGACGGGGACGAGCCTATTATAAGTCGACTTATCGCGCACGTCAATTTTTTTACACTTTTCCTATATATACGATCAGCTCTATAAGCTCTGTGCCTCGTTTTCGCTCTTTTTCTTCTCTCGCTCGCTCTCGTCCATTGTGAACCCACCTTAGTCGTGTCTCCGTCTCTTCGACGGTGATAATTATTGGTTGCGGATAGCGCAGCATAAGCGATTACATCAGCTACGACGAGGAAGAATGTCGCGCGAGGATTATTTGATCGAACATTGATTTTAACAGCTTTTCTTTTGTCCTATTATAGATACTGTAATATAGCTTGAGAAACGAGAACTTTTCTATCGCAATCGAACGCAATGTTTAAGTTTTCGAGGTTATAGCCGATGACTCATGAAAGTTCGTGAAGGATATAAAAGGGATTTTTCTGTATTACTCAATTCTATTCCACGAAGAGGATGAGTCATAACGAACAAGGAGGACCTATTGAGATTGTAATGTTGAAACGAAAATACTCTATATAGTACATTTTCATTTGAATATAGGGGGATTGGTTGGCCAGGACAAAAAGTTTGCCAGAAGTGTCATCTGATATGATAAGTGGCTGGGTAATAAATGCTCCAGTGG
This sequence comes from Megastigmus dorsalis, assembly GCA_900490025.1. Classification (NCBI taxonomy): domain Eukaryota; kingdom Metazoa; phylum Arthropoda; class Insecta; order Hymenoptera; family Megastigmidae; genus Megastigmus; species Megastigmus dorsalis. Next base: position 12,826 of record UELU01138761.1, read on the forward strand.
AATGCTTAGCCAAGAGTTTTTGATCCATTACAAGCTACCAAGAAAATACGAAATTTCAATGCCATTTTTGTTCTTTCCTTTTTTACTAATGATCCCTGAAAAAGAGTCGAAAGTTTACAGAGTGGAAATTTCGGTATCTTCAGAATATTGATAAGATTAATTACATTCTTTAAATCAGATTGCCCTTAACACCATATATGAGATACATTATAATGAAGTAGATGCCGTCGAATAAATTGAAGAGTAGTTCCATTGGAAAAACGCGGGAAATCCAATTTTCAAATTCGACAGCTTGATCGCACTGTATCAATTTCAATTCAGAGCTTCCTCTTTAAAGCCGCCTAATAAAAGTTTGATGGAACGATGAAAATTCTTGCGGATCCCACATGCAATTGCACAGTCGTATAACAAGTTTTTATCGATTACGACTCGAGCCATGCGCGCGCGCCTCTCCCTTCAAATAAAACCCCGCACCGTTTCAACGAGGTGAGCGCGCGTATACTCCAACAGCCGAAAATAAAAAAAAAAAAAAAACGAACGAACGAGGAACGCACGCGTGTGGAGCTGCGTGTGGGCGTAGAACGCTGTACGTGAAGCCCCGAGACGTAATCTGCTCTCTCCCCGCCATAGTTATGCGGCTTAATGTCCCGGCGTCACGAATCCCGCGGATATGCGGCGAGAATTGATGGGACGTGATCTCGTGAATCGGACCGCGATGTATACACGCACGCAAACGTCCGAATGACGAGCAAAGATTTTTTAACGCCAACATCCTCGCGAACGCGGACGAATGTCAAAGGCTTGCTCTTCCCAGTTTAAAATACAAGTACAGGATATATTTGACATCCAATAATTAAGGTTTTTTACATACCAAATTTCTTGAATCATCAAACCGCGAGTGAAAATATAAACGTTCGCTTCGGTGTAACAAAGTCCTCTTGGCGCAAAAAGACCTGCGTACCGATTTTTTACCAATCGGTCCATACATCAATGTGGAATAGGAGAGAGCTGGCGTTAAAAAAGGGAAAGCGCTTTTTAAAAAGCGCCTTGAATAGACCATGTGTTTCGCGGAGGCACCTCCCATCCTCCTCATCCATCACGCGAATCGCGCGCTTTTGTAAGTATTATCGCCGTATGCGCATGTGTGCGACCCTCTCGGCTCTCCACCTATACGTGTAGGCATAGATGAGAGAGAGAGGAAAGTATTGGGCGATCCAGCAACGCTGCCAAATTGCGCTTTAAATTTTAGTGCGCCGAGTGATTTTTCTTTCCTAGTGGAGAGGAAAGCGAGTTGCGAAGAAGAGGAAAAATAAGGACTGAAATAGATGCGATGCTCTTTTTAAGCGGGACGTCGAGCAGACGCTGCTGTTGCTGCTAGATTATGTGCTGCGCGCTGATGTGATTTTGCGAAAGCTCGACTTTTTAGTTTTTGATTTTCTCACGGTGGAGATGTTTGTAGGGCGCTACTTGAAATACTCAAGAGAGTTAATCAAGACTCGCTCGGACGGGTAAATTTTTATTTTTATTTGTAAGATAATTTAATAGAACTCTGAGTGGGAGATTATTATGAGTTTTCATTAAAATATTTAGGGCGAATTACGTTAAAGCTTGTTTTCGGGATATTTTTTATTCAGTCAGCTGCAAGAGCTGTTGCGAATGTAAAGTATAATGTATTTCAGCAGGCGGTGCGCGAAAATTTAGGGCTTCCGGCTTCATATTTCAAAATGTATCTACTGAATACATAAACCGGGTTTTAATTTTCTCTTTCCACTATTATTGGAGTATTCACAATTTCAGTGAAAGATCAATTTGACCGTTTTCAGTTTTGAAAATTGAAAGAGTCGGTAATTTATGTTATTGAATAAAATACAAAAATCTCCACTAATAAAATATAAAAAGTCTTTTATCAAGAGTATGAGGTTCTTCTTGTTAATTCTCAGATTTTTCTATATTGTCTGCGCAAGATTTTCGTGACAAAAATAAATAAAGCGAAGAGTGAAGCAGATGGTGATTAATGCCGCCAGGTTCGATGGAGAAATGAATCTAAAACGAATTCGCTTATTCGCAGCTAACGAATTGGGATCTATTTCGGCTATTAATAACATCTGGATGGATGAAATTCAAGATCGAAATTCTGAGTAAAGGGAATGATGGAAGAAAAAAACGGTCCTAGGAAACTGAACGATTTGTCTTTCCGGATAAAGTACGATCACTGCCTTGGGTTCACCATTCGCTGATCCTTGTCGTTTTCATAAAGTCCATCGAGACTTACATGGCTATTATTTTTGCCCAGTAAATCAGACTGTATTGTCAGAATTTATTTTCCATTTTATCAAAGTTTTTCTATTTTCTTTACAAATTTAGTTTTTATGTAACAAAATTGTGAAAATTCAGGAATTCGCGGAAAATCATGCACTATTTTTATCAATATTTTTTATCAATATTTTATCGTGTATTTTTTCAAAACATTTTTTCGTACTGATTGCCCGTGAAGTTTTCTAGAAATCACTGAGGCTTTACTGGCTTAATACTTAAAACTTTAAATATTTTATTCTTTTATTCGATTACATTCTGTCAATAAATGATATTCCATTAAATTTTTTGCACGCAATAAAAGCAGATACAGAGGAATCTGTTGATATGCCACCAATACCGATTGTTTGTTATTACAAAATTTCGGTCGAAAGAAAACACCCGTCCACACTGGCCTCTCGTTATGCAAATAAAAGCCGGCGCGGCGACCAACAAATTTCTCATTCATCGGTAAACTTTCATCATCGGAATCACCGCAGCGTTAAAAATCCCCCATTTTTCCCGGCGTTCATAATCCTACTCATATTCACACACGTACCCATCCACTCACTATTACAGCAAATAAAGAGGAGATAATATTTCCTTTAATAACAGAAGCAATAACGCTGCGGTGTATCGACGAGCGAGTCGATTGAATTCGCATCGCATAAGGGCTAATGCTCAACCTCTATATAGATGTACGAGTCATCTCTCGATCTCTGGTAGGTGAAAGAAAATGTGTGTCGCGTACTCGTTGCATTGGAATAGGAGAGAGAAAGAGAGAGAGGGGGGGGGGCGCAAAAAGGGGCCCGCGGTTACAGGATTTTTCAACTGCAGCTCTCGGAGATTTTTATATATGCGTCCTCGCGTAGCAAGGTATTATATATATCGTGGTCACGCGCTCTCCCCAAGGGTCTTTTTAATGATAATCAGATATAATGAGGACGAAATGGCCGATCTCGCGGTTATCGACTAAGCGCTACTCGTGGTCGCCAAATGAGCGCACAGCTCCCTCTTTTCCAGCGCGCCACGTTTTATTCCCCAACTGTAGCGTTAATTTTTCGATATACGATTATTATATTAGCTTTTTCACGCGCGTTTCAATCTATAAGGATTATGTCGCTTAGCGGGCAATATTATAAGGCACAGATATGGTAAAAACTCTTCATAATAAAATGTTATTTGCTTTTTAAATGTTAGTTGCTTTTTAAATTAAACAATTATTTATTGTACAACTGAATAATTGAGACTAGGATTTTTAGGCCTCAAAAGAAGATGATTTAAATCCGCGAAACGATAAAAAGTAATTTAGCGTGAAGATATAATATCACCGCGCTAGCTGCAGTCGTTTTTAACAGGTAGGCCAGGGTTTCGGTCGCGGGGATTCTCGCTTTTGGCTCGCGGCCACTACTTTTTTCCAAAGTTCGCGTTCACTTTTTTGCTCGGGGACTACCTCGTCACTTTTCGAGCGAGCCCAAGGAGCTCAACGGCTGCTTATTTTTGGCGTTCATAACGAAGAGCGGGGGCCGGGCGGTCGTAGTGCCGCGGAGAAAAGGAGGCGAACTCTAGTCGACTGTACACGCAAACAATCGCTCGAATGATTGAAAAGCTGAAGCGGCCAGTCATCGATCCAGAAAGGATTGAAAAATGCCTGTCGACTGTTCTTTCGCGCTACTTTTTCTCCTACATTCTAATTTCAACGACTCCGGTAGAAAAGTTGGGAATCTATATAAATGAACAACGCTTTTAGTATGAAACAAAAGCCCGATGGTTAATACAATCAAATAATTCGTCTGCTAACCGGGCGAACTTTCCTTGAACCAACCTAATCACTTCGGTTAGCCACATTACGTATTCCGAGCGGATTCCCACCAAAATTCCGACTCATCCTATAATAAAACGCCTTCATCCCTGACCCAACAATAGGCCATCAACATAAAATACTAAAAATGTGAGCTTGTGAAAAAGTGAAAAGCCAAAATCAACATTTTAATCAAAGTTTTTAAATGGGAGTACAATATACACATACAATATACATACATATAAGCAGAAATACTTTGATAATGAAAAAACGTAGCTAAAAATAAATTCGAAACACTCCAATATCTCTGCACTATTTCCAAGTTTTTCTTTCGCTCGTTATTCGCAATTTTTGGCCAAATATATCTCGCGGAAAAATCGCGTTTCTCTGGTCGGCTTCTCGAAAGCTCGGCCCCACCCGGAATTTCGTTTTCGTGCTCGGACACTTTCAATATTTCGCTTTTACACAAATTATGCCCTGCCCTCGTCGGGGGATCGGCTTGCACAACGTCGGTAACAGGTGATCTCGAGTCCCGCCCCCTTAATCGTCGACGAACTATAATTCGGTCGGACGCCGGCGTCCGGCGCCGTTATGCAAATGCAGTTTCTGTGTCCTCGGGAAATTCCGGCGCCGGGGGTAGCTCGAAATTCGAGGATATTCCGAAACTTCGTGTTATGTTCCGCGTGCGCGCGCGCGTGAGGGGAAAACTCCTACACACACACACACACGCACGCACACACACACGGGCAGACACAATAGCGCGCTGGCCAAGTCAATATTCGTGATTGTCGCTTGGGCGTCTAGTCTCGGGAGAAAGCAGAAGACAGCAAAACGTTTATCAGCGATTTCTCTCTCCGCTTCTCTTCCAGTCGTGTATGGGTTTGTGTGAGTCACACAGCAGCAGTTTTGTTTCTCGGTCTGAGACGCGATATAACCCCAGAAAGAAGAAGGAAGGAGCCACCCTAGCTGCTCTTCATGTCTCTCTCTCTTTCTCTTTCTATCTCTCTGACCCACTTAATCCGCCCTAAATCAGTCCCTATACGTCCTCCATCCTCGGCACATTCCGTTCTCTTCTTTTGCTTCTCTCTCACTCTTTCGCACTGCTTCTCGTTTTCTTTCCCTGTCTCGCTCGCTCTTTACTTCGATTCCCCTCTTTGATATCTCACGAGGTATCACGAGGCTTATCGTTGCTCTTTCTTACATGCCTGGCTATGTCTATGTCTATACATATACATGGGGTAGGTATACTTTTTGCGAAGCGAGCGAGCTTGTAATTTAAAATTGTTGTGTACTTGGAAATCTGCCCAATTTAATAACTCCTACGTAAAATCAATTTGCATGGGATTATTTTATTTGTCAGCGATGCAATGTATTGAAGGTGGGGGATCATTTTATTCAATGCATAATAAAATTTTAATTTTATCGATGTACGTTTGGCTAAATCTAATCAAATTCATTATATCGCAAATGTGAACGTGTTTTAACGTGTTTAAATGTGTTTTAATTAAATGAAATCGATTCCACAATACCCATTTATATCATATATCTTTCACATTTTTTCCGAAAAAAAATTGATGAACATTGTTAATTGATTAATTATAATAAAGAATAAAGCTGTTGCTATCGTATTGAAGTATGCAGCAAAAAAATTTATTAATAATTAGTTCAGCGGTGGTAAATATTTATTTAATTTTCTTTAAAGCTACAATAAATTTTTCTCTGTATCACCTAACATGGAATAATCCAAGCCCACATGCCTTCGCACCCTTCACATTGTGCTTCTCGCAAAAAATTCTGTAGCTTTTTCCTTTCTCATAAAACTTCTACTGGGTAATGCGACACTAGAGACGACGCGTAAAATATCTCAGGACTTATCGCATGTAAATGAATGCACGCACGTGAATTTTCAGATTTTTTTCGTCGAACTGGTAGCTCGTATACGCTTCACGGGTCGAGGGACCAATGCAAATGTTTCCGCGGGCTTGGAAATCAGATTTTTTTTTGTTCTGCGAATACGAGGGTAGAAATTCACTGTTTTGCGCGATTCGAAAATTGACTTGTTGTGTATAAATTTCGTGAGAGTGACGAGCTGTTTCGATAAAGAAATATGTATCCGATAGAGCGACTCACGTAATTTATCGAGACTGTTTTACAATGCGAATATTCATTTATTAAAAGCGTCCAGTCAGATTGACTATAAAATATGATCTTGCTTGACTCAATTTTATTGTCCTTAAATAAATTTTACGTAGCTACTCACTGATTTATTACTGTGATCCTTCAAATCTCTTTTCAAAGTATCCTTTTCATTAACAGTTTAAAAGTACTTCTAAACGTTTGTCTGCATAATCATATAACGTTTAGAGCCAAGTTCGTTCATTACTTTTCAGAGATAGCACTTAAACGATAATTTGATTAACAAATCGATCCCTTGAATGTCATGAAAACTCGCTTCGTCCAGAGAGTCCAATAGATTAACCGGATCATTATTTTCGAATATACAGAGCCGTAGAACGTTACCGAATCGATATTTACACCATTGGAAACACATCGCTTTTACATAAGCCACTCGCTTGGGGTAGGATGTTTTATTTACGAGGCAACTAAATATTTTATAGATTATATACGCAACGATTATAACTGTGGCGGCGGTTCCACGCTCGCCTCAAATCCTAATCGGTCTAGTTCATTGAGCTTTCATTCACACCGATTGCCACCTACGCCCTCCCCATCGGCCCCGTTCTCCTCCCGCCACCGCTAACCACCACTCCATCAAACCTACATCCAACAAATCCACCATTTCCGTCGCGCCGCCGCTTCGGTCGTAATGCGATATTCCGCGCAGTTCCCTCTCCTAAACACATTTCCTGCGTCAATTCAAAACTATGAATGCGGCAATAGTCTGGCCAAAAGAGGACCTGTGCATGGTACGACAGGGGAATTCCTTTATGCCGATTATGCCACAAAAAACTTTCTTTGCCAAAGCAAAGAGAAGCTTATTTCATCTATACTAAAACAGCTCGCTCCCCCGTAAGGCTGAACCAAGTCCGATTCCCGGAAGTCTGGCAGTCTCTCGGTGTCGAAGAGACAGATAGAGAACGAGAGAGAGAGAGAGAGAGAGAGAGAGAGAGAGGGGGGGAGAGAAGGGGAGCGAGCTGCTGCACATATAGGTATTCCTCGTCGTCGCTCCAAGTTATGGCAGCCGGCGGAAACGATGCCCGATAACGAAGTACGTGGTACTCTCGCATTGTCGCGCTCTACGAGTTTACGCTGCGCGAAGCCTCGCACACTCACGTATACACCAGTGCACAGGTAGAGGATAGGAGAGCTGACATCTACCAGTGCAGTATAGCCTGTTGCGCGCGTCAAGTGCACAACTTTGTCCTCCGCTCTCACTCTGCCAGCTGTGTATATACATATATATTCTCTTTGGCTGATGATGATTCTTCGGAGCGATGTGCTCCATATATGCATATACATATACATACATTATACATGTCTGGCTGTCGGGAGAGCTCTGCGGTCAGAACTTTGCCGCGCGAGAAACTGCGAGCACCTGTGTGTATCTCTGTCTCTCTCTCTATCTCTCTCGCTCACTCTCTCTTTCTCTCTCTCTCTGTGGGATACAGTCGAGCGCTGCATTTCACGCTAGCGAAATCTCAGTCTGGCGGATGGTTTTTTCTCGTTTCTCGCACGCGCTCGCGAGATTTATGGGCGCGAGGGGACGGAGAATCAAGTTTTATATGCACTGAGGATACGTCGGGGGGATTCGCTTCTCTCTCCCTCAACTCTGTATCTTTGCAGATGAGCGAGGGGGAAGCTTTTTATGAGTGGGCGAGCGGAATCATCGGTGCGCGACGAGAGCTGCTTCATGGAGCTGCGTAGCGACGTTAATATAAGCGCCAGACTAATTTTCCTCGGGATGGCTTGTGTTGCTACTATATCTATATATACACATGACTAGACTAATTAATGCTTCGTCTGCGCAAATTTGAAATAACGACCGAATGGATGTTTCTACATAATTGACAAGTCGATGATTTCATATCTCTCTGTCTATGCTTCATCCAACGGTTACTTAAAAAAAGATCAAATTTAGAGAAACAAAGCTAATTGCATTTCAGATGTAATACATTTAATCAGCACGCGGCAGTAAAAAATACGAAAATTCAAAAAAATCATAACACCCGATAAATTGAGCAGGAAAGACGATCGTATAAAAAAATGTCGCGACTTCTTCCATTGATCTCGCAAATTCCTGCACGCGCAAACTTTCCGCCACTTATACAATCAATTCGAGCACGCATTACACTTTCCTCCACTTGTTAAAGTGTGCTTGGATAGTATAAAAAAAAAAAAAAAAAACAGAAAGGAACGATTCACGGCATTTCGAACTTTTTTATTTATCGCGTCTACCATCATTTATAGGAGTCGAGATGTGCGCGCGTTGACCTTGAAAATCAACAGTCCTCGACACTGTTCGTTCAAAAATATAAAATGTCCGTCAACCCGAGGGACGGCGAGAGACATCCTTTCAACTTCCCGCGCTTTGCACCAGAGATTACAGTACTACTCCTCTCTCTCTCTCTCTCTCTTCCTTTATCCCCTTCCCCCCTTCTACCGTTGTAATCTTCAAAATAGATGTCGTTTTTCGTCTCAGCAACTTCCGCGTGTCGCGCTTCGCCTTATCGGGCTTCCGCGGGCTCTGCGTGCTCGAGATGCCAATTTTAAGATGTTGTTATGGAGGTCGGGGATCGGTTTTTATCCTACGCGCTATTATGCTTCTATAGCTGGATGGGTTGCGGAGGAATGATCTTTAGTTGTATCGTTGAATTATACACTTTTTCATAATGCTTGATAAACACTTAAAATTTTTTATTTAGGCATCAAGTCATCCAGGTGTTAAATGGTTTTTTAGAATCGATTTTCTACTAACAAGGGACCCGAGGGTCCGGGAAACCGAGTCGGCTGAAACTTTGGTAAATGGTTTCTTGTACCTAAAAATGAAGCTCAGTATCTATAAGTCCTTCAAATGGACCCTAAATTCGAAGATAATGACCGATTCAGTAAAATATACGAAAAAACACGTGCTGCTTCAAATCAAGATAGCTCAGTAATTAAAGACGCTACCGATTGGTATAAAAAATCGAATAAAAATAGGAAAAATTTCCTTTTATTCTCATTTTCATGCGAGTCATTATCATTTTTCGTTTACAAGTTAGGGATGATTGAAAATAAGGCTGAATATTACACCTGAAACTTGAGTTTTCCCACTATTTTCAAGGTAAAATTGTACTTAAATTTCAATCATCCATAACTTGTGAAAGAAATAAACTAACGACTCAAATAAAAATGAAAATGAAAGGGAATTTTTTATTTTCTTTTTCCTACCAGTCAATAGAAATTTTAAATGCTGAGCTTCATTTTTAGGTACAAGAAACCATTCTCCAAAATTTCAGCTAAATCGGTTCCCCGGACTTCTTGGGTTCCCCTTGTAAGTATATTAAAATATTTGTGCAGACATTGTATTCTGTATAGAAAATACAAGCTTTATTTAAAATTTATGAAAAAAAAAAAAAGTAAAAAATACAAATAGCATTTCTTTCAATTGTATTTGCAATGAGAGTGAAAAAGAAAACTTGTTCGAATAAAAATGTAACTTGTCCAGAAGTAGCGAGTAATACCCATGCCAAGCGTCCGCAAGGTTTTAAAATAATATTTCACAGCTCGTATTTAATTAAGCTAATGTACCTCCCAGTAATGTTCCCACAGTTGTTCTTTCATTCGCCCGAAAAAAATACCACGGCTACCGATACCATCGCCGAGCGCAAGTTAATAAAAAGCAAAAACATAAAAGAAAGGAGAATATGTAAGGAAGAATCCCCCGAAACCAGACTCTTAAAAATCACTGGGTGCATCGCGAAAATAAAAATTCTCTTTTTAGCGCGCTCGTTCAGAAATGAAACAGCTCGTCGTCGTGCTGCTGCTGAAAAGACACTCGGCTGTCTCCTTCTCCTCCTTCGTAGAGTCGTGGGCGCAAGAGGAGAGAGACACAAGCCCGCGGAGAAACGAGCTTTATGTTTTATGCTCCGAGCTTGAAATCAAGAGCGTAGAAAAGCTCCGTGTATGTGTGTGTGTGTGTGTCTGTATTTTTACGCAAGGCTCTACTATTCGTATGTGAAGAGGGAAAAAGAAGAAAAAGACGAGGAGGAGGAGCGAAGGGCACGCTACGGTGCACACAAGCCTCAAGGAGTTTTTGGGATAGTCGCGTTGCTCGGGACAAGCCAGAGCAGCTCCACAGTTTTCCTAATCCGCGATTCTAAGCTTATATATTTTTGGCGCGCTTTTTTATCCTCTGTTTCTACTTGCTTCGCTGTCTCTCTCTGGGCCGGTGGCTTTTACGGCCGAGTCGATAAATCGCAGCGTGTCGATTGATTTATTTACCTTTTCGCCGCGCTGTCGTTTTTTTTCCAGATTTTCCATCCTATTTTTAGTGATGCACTGCCTAGACTCGGGGGATAAAAAATCACTTGGCTCGAGAGAGAAATAATCTTTCGAAAAGAGACTAGAAGAATGTAATCCTTTTCTGCCAAAATTAACTTTTTCGAGTCTAGTTCAAAACCGCAATAAAATAAAAATGGAAAAGAGTTTTATTTTATTCATCTTGATGCTCCTATTATACAAAAAAATTATGAAAAAAGGTTTTTATCACATTAAAAGAATTACTTTTTATAATTATTTAAAAAGGTTATTTTAATGCTATTTTTTATTTCATTCTGACTGGTTTTATTGTCAAGTCAATGTTTTTACCGCTCAAGTCTATAAGAACATCTGTGGGTTTTAAGAGAAAATGTATCTCGAGCAAAAAAGGAGTAAAGTCGTTGGAGCGAGTGATGAAAAATAGACGTTGCTTATACTACATTCGGCAAAGTCAATATTTGAACTAGAGAACGTCACGTAATATTTACCGAATGTACGATAAAGTGGATAAAGTGTACATTTATAGCTGCTATGAAACTAGATTTTCCTCAATTTAAAAATCTTTGTCGTTGATTTTAAAAAATTATTCGTTTATACGCTTGCATCAATCGTATACTTATTGACTACATAATTATACCGACCCTCTAACAATGATTATCGTCAAAGAATATATTGAAAAATAATATGGTCAGTGCAGAATCGTCTCTCAATCCATTCATGAAATTGAGCAGTCAAGATAAAAACCGCTGACTCGAAGCAACCCAATGACCGCAGCGCGGAACGCAATATTCTTGAAAACTAGGCCCGAACTACGCCTCCGAGTCTTCCGCTTATACCTGATCGCAGCAGCGGGAATCATTAAAGAAGGCGCGACTCTAACCCGCGTACCCGCAAGAAGGTACGGTCTTTTTTCGCGCGCACCGCCGCGCGAGGACAATTAATTCTCCTCCTCCTACGTCCCAGTTTCTATACCTATACTTAGACCGTCATCAGCACCGCTGTTACTGCTGGGCTCACGGTATATAAGAACGACAATTTCGCGAAGGAGAGAGGAAGGCAAGAAAGGAAAGCCGACGCGAAGACGTTAGTCTTATACTACCTTATAGCGAGTACCTCGTAAAAAGCTCGCCTCTGGAGCGAAGCACGGATACGTGGAATATTACGCGTTTAAACTACCGGATAAAGGTTTGCGTAATTATTGTTTTTCGAGTGTTTCTAGTCTCTCGCAAGATCAGGTCTATATTGACGTATTGGCTTTTCTAAAAAAAAAAAAAAAGCGGGGGGATATATCGTATGCAAGGAGATTTTTGAATATAAGAAAAAATCGATTCCTGGTAAATTTGAGTTTAAAAGTCGATTCTAGATCTCAAAAAGTCTTACTGCGATCCGATATGACTCGAATGTACGCCAGTAGATAGGTTCCGAGTTGGGTGAGATCCGGGCTCCCCGACTTCTGTCTAACTTTCCAATCCCTCTCAGGAATTGCTTTCAAGCTTAAAAACTATTCCAGTCGCTGCCAAAAAATATTCGTTTATCCGCCTGCACATTCTCGTATTCGCAATAAAGCATCTTGACGAAAGCATTAGTTCGTCTATAGTCAGCCATAATAATCAGAGCTGGTTGATTTAGCCGGTCGCCGTCGACACTGAAAGCTCCGTACAGCGACGTAAACGCACGGGTGAGCTTTCGCCAAGCTCCCCCCGTAACAAAGGAGAGATTGTAAGTTTCACGGGACTCAAGCGCGTACGTGAGCTCCGTGACTCGCCTATATATACTCCTATACCGCGAGACTCGCGCTTTCGTCTTTAAGTGCACTTTTATATGCCTCGCTGTGTATCGCCCGTCTATAAATATATATATACGCGAAGCAGGAAAACGGACAGAGGAAAAAGTTGCCGAGTCTCCGAGCCGTAAAAGAATTATTGCAGCTCGTCACCCCCTAAAAGTTACTCTCCGCTGGTTTCTTCTTTGCTACCTCCTTCTCTCTCTTTCTCTTTTTTTTCGAGCTACACTGCGAATTCGCTGCCACACGCGTGTCGACTAGTCCTTTTATTTTCCTTCCAAAGACTGACAGGGAGCATGTGAGTACGTCGAAGATGCACTTTTGGAGCAAAGTTTAAGCGATGCTTGCTCAACGGGTATAATGCATGTATAATTTCTATAATAGTATAATGTATGATTTCGACGTATATCTCGTGTACGTATATGCGTGTGTGTAAATTTTTTATGCACGTCGGTAGAAACGGATTGTAGTAGCAGAGATAGAAGAGAATCTCTCGTCGCGATGAAAACTGTTTTCCGATTTGTGCGCGCGTAAATAGGTAATCAGCTTTGTTTTCATCTGAATGATTAACGAAGCACGAGGCCGTATATAGCCATTAATTTGCAAAAACTCGTGATTTTTTAATGCTACACTGAAATCGTAAAGCTTTTAATTCACCTATGAAAAATTAATTTTGAATCACAGTATTAAAACTGTATTAATTCCCTCTCTCCCGGCTTCAAAAACTAAATGGAAATAATGCCGCTCTAAATTATCTCCGAAACTTTATCTGAATCAGTGCATCTCCGCAGGAAATCATTCATCGCGAGAGAAACACGTCCGTCCCCCAAACGCATTCATCATTATAAAAAACCATGTAATATCTATATATATATATATATGTGTGTGTGTGTGTGTGTGTGCATATGTATATATGTATGTGTGTATGTGTGCGTGTCAAACTCGGGCGGCAAATCGAGTCGCGAGGAGAGAGCGAGAGAGAGGGGGGAGAGAGCGAGAGAGGGGGGGGGGGGAGAGCGAGAGAGAGAGAGAGAGCGCTATAAGCGTGCGGGAGGGTAAGATCAATAACGAGAAAGGCCGGTTCAGATATAGAGGCGAGACAGTAGTGGTGTAGTACTAGGTACACCCGGCGCGCGTGTACTATCCCACTCCCCCCACCCCCCACGCCTCTCGCTCTCTCTCTCTCTCTCTCGCTCATTCTCCCACCCCCTATCTGCTCGTCCCTCTCTCCCTCTTATTCGGCATATCCGTGCGCACGCCAATGGCCAAGGTCGCGCGATATTCAGCGGTGGCGGCAAGTCCGAGCACCAAGAACCCGGTAAGAATCGCGCGAGTCAGTGGATAGCCGTGGCTGCTGCAGGCTGAGTTTTTATCTGCACTCGTAGAGAGTGGGTTAAGTAAGAACTATACAGAAAGGGTTAAACAATTGGCACACGTGTTTTGAGATGTACATATAGTTCGAGTCGAATTTTGGTTGGTTCAAAGGGACACGAATTTAAAACGACTATCGCTCTCGGCGAGTGAATTTCATTTCTTTCAATTGTAACGGAGACAAAGCGAGTCGGGAACTATATATGTATATAGAGTGAAAGGGAGGCATCAACGACCAAACGAGCTTCCGATTCAAGTTGTCCAGTACGAGTGTGTACCTATACATCATTTTAAGCCGTGGAAACGGTCAAGATATCGAGGCATTAAGAATGTATTTTATAAACGCCACTGATATAAAGGACGAGGTGAAAAATTCCCTCTCTTTTCCTTTTGTTGTTTGGTTTTCCGCGCCCGCTCCTTCCTTTTTGGTGGGAATTCTGAGATTATTCGCGAATGGCCTGTCGCGAGAGAAAAAAAGTCGAGTGCTTTGTACATGAGAGTGGCGCTCTTACGCCTTCTGTGAATTCTCCCCTCTCACTCCCTCTTCTTTTACTACTCGCTGCGGGTGTCGTCGAGGCGATTTGACTTTGTGTAAAGTACTTAAGCTACGGTAATTATAATAACAAGAGTGATCCTTGCTATTGTCTGACTGAATACAACGGATTATACAAAAGTTATAGAGTAGATAGAAAGATTAGATAGCTGGATTTTTTGGAATGACAGAGTTTTCGTTGTAGAGCAAATGGGATTAAATACTGAGGGCTTAGCACGTTCAGCGAGAATCTTTATGCTAAATTCGTAAACAAAATATACACTCGTATAGATCGATTTAGTCCGTTGAATAAGATATTGAGTAGCTGGGGAAAGAATTAGCAAACTCGATAATACAGAGCCCTCTGACAGATCCCGTATTCGACGTCGCGATTTTGTTTTCCCTCCCGGCCAAAGTTTCGCAATGTTCTTATTGGATCTGTGCCCCCCTAAAGTTTATTCTCTCTTCCATTGTTTTATGAGAATTTCTCTCCCCCCCTCGACGCAAAAAAAACACGAGTTATGAAAAAGAAAAGGTATTTCCACACTTTGTATGCAATATCGTAAAACGGATAAGACGAAGTAGTAGGAGATTAAGTTTCGACACGCCGAGTAAAGCAGAGAGATTTTAGGCTCACGATGTACCGGCGATTACACCCACGCGGCGACGACGCGTTGTAACTTCCCTTTTTGGAGCGATTTTGCTCTCTCTCTCTCTCTCCCTCTTTCTCGCTTTACGCTCCCACGCATCGAGCGCGCCAAAGACACTTTAACAAGCGATGACAATGGAGATCAGATTTTATGGAAACGCAAATTCGATAAATTTTCATACATTGTCGGCGACAATTTTTACGTTCTTTTTCAATTTGCATATTTCTACTAGGCGATTGTTTTAACAGTTTTTTTTCCAGGCGATTACGTTAACGAATGAGGATAACAGACTATAATCTTTCTTTGTAGGCCAAATCTATTTTTATGGGCTTATCGATAATCCATATTTTTCAGAATTGTTTAAAATTTTACGAATATATTTTAATGTACATTAGAAGTATAGATTTATTAATGACATTTAACGCATTAAGGTAATAATTTCTAAACAAGTGTTAAAAGTCGAACGACTCTAGCTGCACACTGAAAAATCGTCACACTGCTCCAAACCAAAACGCGTCCAATTTTCACGCTCGACTCGCGTCAACGACTCGAAACTCGTCGCAACAAGTCAGCGAGCAATAAATCCTGAGCGGAAAAGTCGCGTGTCATCGCGGGCACAGGTCAAAAATCCACGAGACCAAGAGAGCCGAGAGAAAAGCCCCACGCGGCAATAATAATAAAACGCGCAAACCTCCACGCTATCTCGATCGTCCCTCCATCCAGCAACGAAAATAAAAAGAAGCGAAAAAGGAAAGTCAAGAAAATCCAAAGAGTACGGTCATAAAAAAAAAAAAGGGAAGTGTACAGAGTCGGTTAGGAGGAGGCAGCAACGCGTGGCCGGAAGTGCGTGCGAAGAAAAGCGCATAGTGGCGCAGGACGCTTAAATAATCTCGTACGGCCGTCGCGGCGGTCCTATCCTACCCCGTTGGACATGAGCAGTTACCCACACGAGCGAAAAAAAGTAGAGGGTGTGCGTGTGGGTGTGCGTGTGTGCCTGTGTGTGGCAGTCGTGGGGGAGGCTTCAAAAGGAAGGAGCTGCTGTTGTTGCGCGCGGAATTATTATAGAGAGAGGGAGAGGAGGGTATATATATATATATATCCGGCGTAACGCCGGCGCACACGCTATTATTGCGATCGATATAGGCGTTTTAGCCCTGTCCTCCTCGCGTGCTCTACCGCCTAAATACGAGCGCCACGTTATGTGTGTCTGTGTAGATGGGAAATGAAAAATTCTAACGACCATGAGTCAGGATTTTTTCTCACAAGATCGAGCGTTAACTTATAAGGATGAAGGGCATTAACTGGATAAGCGCATTCGGGGATACGCGTGTCACTTCTTCTTCCTTTTACCTTCCCTTTTCGCCTTTACGCTGAAAAGCATAAGAACTGGAAGATCCGGCCTTTATTTTTACCACGATTTATCTTGCACCCTTTACGATGCCGATCGGCCACAATGTAATATTATTTTATTCAGTTATTATTTTTCTTCGGTCGCTGCTTCTATTTCAAATTTTTTATACTCTGTCAAGTGGACATGTTCTCCACTATCAAAAGAAATGTTATTATTCATTTTTGAGATCGGCTTCGTAAGAAAAACATCATTATTCATTGTTAAGAACTGCAGAGTGTTTTGATTACTTTACCGTTATAATTAATGTGCAAACTTTTTATTCTTGCTATATCAGGGATTTTATTTGGTTTAAATTAGTATGTTCGATCTAAAGATTGTAATTATATAATAAAATTTCGAAGCATGACCAATGAAAAAATCGTAAAACAAGCTTATAAAAGTCATTTGGTGCATCACCATTAAATAAAGCAGTTAACAACCATACAAGTATAGCTATATATATACACACACACGAATAGTATATATACGATTTAAATGAAGCAGCGTAAACGTTCAATTTATCAACAATAACAAACAGGATAAAAAGGTCACGATGCCTGTACACATGCGAGAGGGAGTTGATGCTCGGCGCGGACCGTTAGAATTTTAGCAGGCTCGCGGCGACGGCGGCGGCGACAAATAAGATTAGAACATTATCCGAGTGATTTATCTGAACACGCTTAGTCGTGGGGCGACGAGGAGGTGGAAGAGGACGTCGAGGCTGGAAACAAAACTCTCTTCCGAGAAAAAGTATTTTGCAACTTTAGTTGCTTCTTCGGGACGCGTTGGGACGCATTTCGCCACATTTTCTCCTACATGCGTGTATGAGACGCGCGTGTATCGTTAATGCTAAAGTTTTAAGGATGTTTTAAAGATATGCGAAATTACGAGTGTCTATGAAAAAGTATGTCAAAACGATAAGAAAGTGCTGAATATACGTATAAATTTTTGCGAGATATACATCGTATATCGAGTTTGTTTATTTATATATAGACGTAGTGTTTTTTGGAAAAGTGAAATAAAAATATTTTTTGTACCTAACTGATAAAAACAGAGATATTTTTGTTTCATTGTTTTAAAAAGATTCAGTGCCGTGATAATGTCATTTAATATTTTTTAATAACTGATAAATCTAGAATTGGTTCTTAAAGCTCGTTAGATGTAAATAAATTATCTTAAAGCGAACAAATTTTCTCTCACGGCAAATGATTAATTTTTTATTGTTTCTTTATTTAATAAACGACTATATTTTTCATTGAAAATACTTTTTTTATTCGTGAATTCACATATACATTATCTCTCTGAACACATATACTCAGACATGTACACATAGTAAATAGTGAGAAGAGAAACGTTTTTCCGATTAGTACCATTACGAATGTCATTCAATTTTTTTTTTCGGGAAAAATAAGTCACAACGTTGCTGTGCGATCGAATGAAAGATTTTCCCGTAACGATGACACACTAACACGGTAAATCATATCGAGGGGGAGTGGGAATACTTCTTTCTTTTTTTATTGTCTATAGGGAGGAGGAAAGCGCGTGAACGTCAGAGAGTAAAAAAAAATGTATCGGTCTTGGACCAAAAACGAACGTATTCGTTGCGGTCGCTTTTGTTCGAGCGCTCACGTTCTTTTTTTCGTCACAACGATCTCCGCGCACGCGCATACACGCACACATACCTACAGAAACATTTAACAGCTGCGCCGAATAAAATGTGCCCGAAATTCACGTCACGGTATTTCGATTTTTTTCTTTTGTCCCGTCAAACGAATATTCGTTGTTCGAATGAAGCTGCAAATGAAATTACCATCTCTCTCTGCATCTCCCTCTCTCACCCATTTGAGCGCTGCGCAATTTAATATCATCCACGACGCGTTGAAACTCTGTATCTATCTAGGCGTATATATATGGCTTGAGCGCGGAACAAAAAACACGACTTCTCTCCTTCAGCAAACAATATCGGCCAACTTTTAATTAACTTACGCAAGTTAGCGGTGTTAAAAATTTCGCACGCTATACGCCCGATAGCCCATAATTAACTCCTTCTAAAAAGCGATCCCGAGAGTGGTAAGAGAGAAACAGAGAGGGAGAGGGAGAGAGAAAGAGAGTGAGAGAGAGAAAGAAGCATCTACTCGAAAGCATCAATCTGAAATATAGTCTGGTTGGCGAACGAAAAATAAAGAGCGCGCAAGTGAAGCTGCTTCGGGTAATGAAAATCGTAAAAGAAAGCAGGACCTGGTGTATATCTGTATAGCGGCGCAGCCGCTACGATCCACTCGTTTATTAGAGCTACGCGAGAACTGCACCAGACGAGAGAAAGAAAGTGAGATAGGCGTATAGATGCAGAAAAAGAGAGAGATAGAGAGAGAGAGAGACGGAGGAGAAAGAGAGAAAAAAGTAGGTAGTATAGAGCATAAATGAAGCAGGCTCGTAAAATAGTCGATGCGAGCACAATATCTACAGAACTCGGACGCAGCTGAGAGAGCGAGAGAGAGAGTGAGAGAGAGAGAGAGAGAGCGAAACATGGAAGCTAGAGGAAAGAACTGCCTGTGCTTCTATATATATGCAGCAGACTAGCGGAGAGGAGGTATATAGAACCCTGTGTACATATTCGCTATGAGCACATTCTCACACACGCAAAGATTTAAAGGTTCCGATGTGTATCATTTACACGTGCATACGTGAGGTTACCTTAGCTAGCCCGAGCAGAGGGCACACTACCGCGTGTATACACAGTGCCACCTTAAGCGCTTTGTTTGGGTGAGATGTGCTCATAGCGAATAGTGCCTAGTCTGTTCAGTAGTACAGTCATATGAATAGTCGGACGGATAGAGGCAGAAGCAACGGACCGAGAAGGAGAAAGAGAAAGTTAGGTTGTGCTCAGGAGAGGTGAAGATTAGCTACTTGTTTGTTAGCGAGAGACCAAGACGAGCGCTAATCATTCCTTTATACTTCTCGAGACATTATTTTAGAGCGAAACGAAGTATATAATTAAGTTTTGAGCTTATTTTGGATGCGGTGGTGTATCTTCGCTAACACGGATTCAAATAAGCGCTTTTATAGGAAAATTTGAAAAATTGTAGAGAATTTCAAGCGGAATTAATCACTAGTTGCAAGTAAGTTTATTAGACAATTATATTTGACTATTGTATTTATTCAATTACTAAGAGATTGTATACATGCTTGGCAAAAGTATTTCTAGGTGTAAGCGGTATCGATGTAGTGACGTTCATAAAGCGCCATCCACGATAGGCATTAGACTGAAAGTAGTAGTTTTAGTGTAGGGGTGAAGGCGTGGACAAATGAATAAATCAAATGTCTGCCATTCACGAGTTAATGGAGTTGCGCGTCGAGAGAGCACATATATACAATTTGTTCACATAATTTAACCTACAGTCCGAAAGAGAGTCGGAGTGAATCGTATAAAATTAAGTTCGAAGATAATTTTCAACATTGCAAACTCTCAATCAGCAACGCATTTCGTCAAACAAGTAAAATCCAGCTAAAAATACAACGGCTCGACTGCAGCCAAACGTGACTCACACACACTTCCTACACACAGCAGCAAAACGAGGCAATCAAGCATCTCGGTCCAATCAATTCAAACTCTCCCTTTCCCTCGTGCACATCGGTACATCAGCGGCAGAGCGGCAGAGCGGCAGAGCGGCAGAGCGGCAGAGCGGCAGTAGCAGAAGTAGAAGCGCAACCGAAGGAAAAGCCCATTCCCCATTCCACCGTGACACATCGTCGTTCGGGGTCACATTAGCGGGCATAAACCGAAGCTCGCAAACATTTCCCAATCATATTTACCACCGCCGATCAATTCAAGCCTATCCGCAGAAATCTGTGCCAACGTATTACGGGGCGCTTCCTCTTCTCCTCCTCCCATCCTACCACCCCCTTCTACCTCCCCCCACTCCCCTACTAGTCGCGCCAGCTTCATCATCCCTGATTATATTCTTTTGTAAGGTTATCCAACCCGTGGCACGTGGAGTTCTGTAGGTACCTCGACTCGAATCAATCTCTCCGCGGCGCCTTTTCTACCTTAACGAGTCTCCGTCTGTCTATATATGTACGTGGAGGAGCAATCACGCAAGGGACATATATATTTAAGTCGCGTGATTCGCGAAAATTCTCCCTCTTTCTCTCTCTCTCTCTTTCTGTATTTCATCTTTACCTTTCCATCGTCTCCCCGTGCGTACACATCTTACGCGTGCACCGCATTTACAGCGCATTCGCGGCTCAGCTAGCAAGCGCGAAACGCTCGGAAAATTCAGCGCAGAGACGCGAGATGCATACGTCTCTCGCGCATTACATATATTTGCATTTCACACGCGCAATGCCTGCTTTAAAATCGATCGTATAGCGCGGGAATGATGTTGAAAAAGAGTAAGAGAGATAGATACATAGATATATAGATAAATGTAGTGAAGTACAAAAATGTAAAAGAGAGAAAGAGAGAGGTGACGCGAAAGATAGGAAATGTAAAAGAGAGAAGCGAGGTAAGAACGCGTAAGCGTAAATGTAAATTCGCCGCGAGAATTCACTCGCAGATGTGTAATATTCATATGGCGGTAGCGCGCCGCTTCGGTACTCCGCGATAAGTAAATGGTGTGCCGGTAAAATCGTGCGCGTCGCATTTGCAGGGCTATATACACACTGAACTATCAGTAAGGTATGCGCCCTGATAACTGGTATGTATAATGCGAGTGATTGGACGCGGTAAGTAAACTGGGCTTTCCCCGCAACGATTGGGTCATTTACCTCGCCGACGTAGACTTTCCTCCGCTTTTTCCCAGCGAACGTCAACAAGCTTGAATTATTTATTATATAGGTTGCAGTATATAGGCGGCGCTGCGACTGTGTGTGAGCATAGTTTCACCGTGAAAAGATTCATTATAGTTCGTAGAACCAATGATCGCTCGAGGGCCTAACTACGAAGCTGGTATGTGCACTCAGGATTTGCTAAACTGGTCTTGGCGATCTTCCGTTGTACGCGCTGCAAAATTGATTATCCTGAAAAATGCAAGGAGAACCATGCGCCAGCTTCCACGATCGTCTGCGACTGACCTTTCCTAATTGTTCGAATCTTTTAAGCTGTTGGATACGCCGCTCAATGGATGTTATCGTTGTTCCCCCAGCGCAGCAAGTCGACACAGCAGAGTAGTTTCAATTTTATAAGCATTATATAAGCGTATACAGCTGTTAAACTTGAAAATAAAGTGAATCAAACTTTGCTTGTCTGCTAAAGTATACTTTTTCAAGAGCTCGTTAGTGAGTATAAATAAAGCAGAACTATTTCCTTTTTCCGGTGTGTATGGCCGCTATTAACCCTTTCAGACCCAATACACATAATCGGAATGTACAAAAATCATTTTAGTTTTTCTAGAATTACGCGGAACAAACTCAAATTTTTACATTTTAACCTTTATACTTTTAACCTTTATATGTATCAGATCAAAGTGACCTATTCCGCATCTCGTAATGGGGTTATAAGTTATCGCATACCTAATAGGAACCCAGAAAAGCCAAAAAGTTAAAGCATAAAAACGTTTCCTCATTGGCAAATATAATTCAGGTCTAAAAAAGTTAAATTCGTTTACAATAACCGCCGATTCTGGAAATAAATTCAATTCCACACCGCACTCACATTATTGACAGTCGGATCTCACGGTCTCGCTACACCTAGAGCTTACATTAAAAAGCCGATCTTCTCATCCACATTATATTTAATCATCCGTATATATTTGTGCAAGCCAGTGCAGTCCAGTAACGATTGATCAGCACTTTTGCACCTACATATTATAACCCGACGAAAATATCTTCGATATCGCCACTGCACGTATTCGATCCTGATTATAAAGGTATATACATACGTGCGCGGTGTGCCTGAAAAGGGAGATGGTGCGCGGCGACCGAATTGCTAGATAATAAGTTTCAAGTGAGCTGAATTGGCCCCAGCGATAAATAACAATGGGTGGGCAGTGTGGCATCAGCGCTATATCTATCCCGTTCCTTGCGCTCTTCTCTCCCTCTCTCGAGACACCCTCACCGTATATAGCAGTGTCCCAGAGGTCTGGCTGAGTATGACCGCGGGCGGCGTATCGATATACACGCCGCGTAGTCTCTCTCTCTCTCTCTCTATCTCTCTCGAAAAATATATTCATTATAACGCGCTACGCGGTAGGGAGAGAGTTCGCGCACATCGAGTGTCGTGCGCCGTCGCGCACTCTCTCTCTCTCTCTTTCTCTCTTTCTCTCTTTCTGACGATCGATAAGTATATGCTGGGACGAGAGAGAGAGAGAGGGAGAGAGCTAGCGATCCTTCGCCTCCTTTTCGGTCTGCGCCGAGTCTTACGTAGCTCTCCGTCCTCTCGCGCATGGTTCCTGATATATACTTGCTCTACCGCCTGTCTTCCGCAGCTCGTGCAAGACTTTAATCTGTACGAGTGAATTTCTATGAGTAAATTTCTACACTCTGGATGGCGGGACCGATTGGATTTCAGTTTGAGTGCTGTATAGACATCGAGTCTGCTTTGTTTTGCATGAAGTTTTCAGTCTAAAAGGTGCAGTAGTTTGAGACGGACGGATCCGTTGATTTGGCGAAACGAGAGATGAAGAATAGACCCGATGGCTCCAGCAGCTTTCTCTCAGAGGCTCTTCCAAGATAATAGCATGACTATTATTATCTCTAAATTTATTCTCTGCTCATTTGTCATGAATTTGGATTTGAGATTTGCATAAAATCTCAAAATCTAAACGCGAAACATTCAAAATTTCTACGCAATGCAATTGATTAAATTTAATAAATACAGGCACCATCATCGCCAAGTTCAAATAATCAAGTATAAATTTGGAGCCGATATTTCAGCGTGTAATTTATACATCTCAATATATGACTCGAGACTAACAATATTGTGTAGAGATAGCAGCAGCTTGCGCTGATAGAAGCTGGTGTACGCTTACGTAACGGCAAATACTCGGGGCTTTACTTTAAGTATCCTAGAAAGCATCTACATAACTGAACCGAAACTGATCTAAATTCACTTTCCGCGAAGACGGCCGCCCTGTCATCGCGTGCATGGAAATTCACTGCTGATTAAAACACTGCTTTCAAAGCAAACTAGCTTGCGCTACTTCGAGAATGTGTGATATTCAAAATATTATCGATTGCAAAGTCAATAATAAGAGAAGGCAAAATTCACAAAAGAAACTCGCTCGCTGACTCCATCAGTTCCCCATTGTACTCTGGAAAATTCACTCCCTGTACCAAGTGGTAATTCTGCCGAACAAGATTGAACCTGAGGTACACACTGGTCGTATATGTATACATAAGAGAGAAAGAAATAGAGGGGACGATGCAGTAGATTCGGTATAAAGAGCCCTTGCACGCTAAAGGAATAAGGAATAAGAAATAATATTCGTAATATATTTATACATGCAAGGAATAAGGAGGAATAAAATCTTATTCTACCTTATTCCTCGCAGATACATAGATACACTATAGCGTGGCCACTATATACCATAAGGGCCCAAACGCTCTCGGTCTTTTTTTTCTCTGCGACTTTGGTTTTTCTTTCCACCTCTCTCGTGTATACAAGTGAGACGCAGCGACTCCATGTATGCGTGTGGCTGTGTGCATGTCTGTATGTGTGTGTGTGTGCGTGTGCGTGTGTGTACACGGCTGAGAAATAGTAGCGTGAGCGCGCGAGAGTTTGCTTTGAAAAGCCGCCCCCACCCGCCGAAATCGATTATTTGCTTCCCGCACCCCCGCGATCTCTGTGTCCCTCTGTGTGTGGGCGTGTATGTGTGTATGTATGTGTCGTCGATGTGTTTCTTAAGGCTAAACGCGGTATATACAAGCTGATGGTGTGGATTTTTTAAACACACCCGCACAGCGAGTTACACGCCAGCCGTCTCTATGTAATACTCGCGTGTAAGTGTATATTATGCGCACGGTTGTATGAGCGGGATAAGCGTTCGGATCGATTAATGAAATCCGCCAGGAGTCGGGGGTGGGATTATGTGGAAGAGCGGAAGCGACGTCGTGTCTACACACGTGCGTGTGTGCGAGAGATGAATACACACCCACACGCACACACACACAAACACCAGCACGCGCGCGCGCACATCACACACGCACGAATCTAGGCGTAAATTATCCCGCTGCTGCTGCTGCTACTGCTGCAGTCTGAATGTGGCGTTTGGAGAGGAGGAGGAGGAGGAGGATGGGGAGGACGTGTCACCTGCATTCTCGCGCGAAATGCGTCGACGACGGGAATCAGCGCGCGTTTCCACGCATACGTTATATTATACCACCCGCGTGAGTCTTGGTATTATGGATTGATAACGTCTGCGTGTCCGTGTGTGTGTGTGTCTGTGTGTGTGCGCGCGCGCATATGCAGTGGAGTTTCTTTCGTGATTTAAAACTGTGAGAGGACGGAATATGGATGGAAGCGCAGTCGTAAATTTGCCAGATATATCTGGAAAAAAATGCGTGTAGAAATTCTATTTTGGCGCGCGAAACAGTGGAATACGTTGTATGTGGTCAGTCGGCTCTTTTTTTTACCCAGAATTCTAATGAATGGTTTCGATGTTTACAGCCATGGCTTTGACGTTCAACTGTATAATTTATTGCCGGGCATAAACTTTCTTTTTTAACGTGATACGTAGATTTTTATATATTCGCTATATCGGAAAGTTTTTTAATTACTTACTCGTACTCGATTTGTATAACTGAAAAGGTTTACAGTACAATTTGTTGCAATTAGTTTAATTAGCTTAATTTAATTTGTTGGGAGAGTGTAATATTGTTCACATTTGAAGCATGATCGTAACGTTAGCTGGTGTGGAATTAGCAATAAAAGTAGGAAACTTTTTAAAATTTCATAAACTGTCTGTTTCACAGAAATGTATTCTATTTAATGCATACAGTGGAAATAAGTGAAATAGTTCAGTAGAATGGTAGAGTTAATTTACACTTTCTTTTGAAAAGTGTAAAATTTATTCAGAGTAAACAATCTCCATTTTTATGCAATCTCAATTTTGTAGACTTTTATCAAGTTTGATCCCATCTCGAGCGAATGAATAAAAAAACGAGAAGTGCTATAAAAATCACTGTCTTAAATCTTACAATATATAGTGAGAATGTAATTAAGGTATTAAGTGGAAGGCTATAATAATTATGCAGATACGTGGGAAATTTACTTTCGCGCACTTGATTTAAGAAGTGTATAAGTGAAAGAGCCCAGGCGAATGGGGAGAAAAAAGGGTTGCAAGCTCAGAGACAGTCAAGGATCATTGACCTCGTGCCGACGGTCTGAATTTCAAACGTTAAAGAAGAAAAATGGAGGAAAGGGATTAAGAGCGGAATATCGTAAGGCGCGACGGGAAAAAATTTCTCGCTTTTAAAATTGAAAATAATTCTTAGCTCAGTTTTCCAGAATTTATCTTAATAGTAAGATAAAAGTATCCTGAATATCATAATGTTTGCTTCGCGCAAGAATAATGGGCTATCGAACAATGAGAAAAGTATTTCAATCACTCCATAATCAACAAAACTTTTTTTGCAAAATTATACATTTACTTGAAAATACAGTACTAATAGTGATTTTTTAATTTTCTTCTATCGATAGACGATATATATATGGTTCTTATTTTATACAGTTCTTATTAAAAATCGATTTGCTAGATGTATAGAATAGAAAAAAAACAATTATTTATAGATACGAGTGTATTTGAAATGTCGAAAATCGCTGAGATCCAGCTTCGACATATTTCGGTTAGAAAAAAATTACTCGAGCAGATAAGAAACGAACTAAGACGTATACGAAAAAAGAAGCCTAGCAATAGAAAGATTTCTATACAGAGAAAAGATATACATAGACGAGAGGTCCAACGGGAAATTGGGGCTGAGCAAAGAGTCTACTGCTGTATAAGAGATAACTCAACCCCGGGCCGCCGCCGCCGCCGCAGTTGCCGCCGACGTCGTCTTCGCCGTCGTCGTCACAATGGCACGAGAACAAGGACAACTAGCAACTCTCCTCTTTTAAATTCCCTAACCTTTCAGCACTGTGCACTATTTTCTAGCCCTTTTTTTAAACCCTGAACTTTCTGTACACACACTTGTAATTTGAGAAGCTGGCACATTAATTTAGAGGTTTTGGCTTCTTTTCGAACAAACTATATCCTTTACTTTTTTAATTTATCATTTACATATGTGTAAGTAAATGTTCCCATGGAAAACTGTGAGATTATTTACTATTTATCGTGTATGATTACGAGGCCATATCTCTTGGTCAAAAAAATTATTTTTGTTAGCCAAAGCAATATTAAAAATTCTTTATATTGGTTAGTTAACAAATTGTTAAAGTTACTGAAAAAATGTATCTATTTAATAAAACAAGCTCGAAATCATTTGAAAATAAATTGCTTTGTTGTTCCAAAATATGTATAAAACTGATCCAATTCAATGCGTGAATAATTGAGTACTAAAGGTCATACTTCGGGTAACGAACGTTTACCCCTAAACTGAAACGCGCGTATTACTTAACGATCAAAGAGTGGTGACTGGCCGAGGCGCGCGCGGAATCCATCCCTCGTCTTTAATTCAAAAGTATCAAACTCATAACTCAAGATCCCGGCCCCGCTCGAAATAATCAGCTTAAGTGGTTCGTAAACGCCGGCTTATGGACGAAAATTGTCGGTGACTCTGAGGCCGGGGAAAGCCAAGGGCCACGACAATATTAACCGGTCTCTCATATTCCTTGAATTGAAAGACCACTGTCGTTTCGAGAATCGCTTTTCTTACATTCAACGACCCGATGGCGGCGGTTATCCTGTTAATTGGCAATAAAATAGATGGCGTATATATATATGAGGAGACGCTGAATGGAAAAAGAAATAAATAAAATAGAAAATAAGAAGAGAAGGACTCACTTTCGTCAGTTTGGGGCGCGGACAGGATGGCGCTGTGCTTTTTCTTCACCTCTTCCACATTCGTCTGGATCTTGTCTATCATCTCTCGTATCTCCTCCACCTGTGAAAAGACAATGTTTACAGATGATGTACCATAGCTGGATGAACATTGATTTCG
The DNA here is from genome assembly GCA_900490025.1 of Megastigmus dorsalis. Taxonomy (NCBI): domain Eukaryota; kingdom Metazoa; phylum Arthropoda; class Insecta; order Hymenoptera; family Megastigmidae; genus Megastigmus; species Megastigmus dorsalis. The sequence goes on from UELU01138761.1 coordinate 40,222, forward strand.
AGTGTAGAATAAATATTGATTTTCATTGTACAGAAACTAATGAAAGAACATATAATTTACTATATTACATTATGCATACAATAATTAAAATGTAAGATTACCTGAATATTGATTACATAATTTTGCATTTTTTTATAGCTGAAATTAACATTTGTTTTTAAATATAAAAGCTTTAATTTCAATTAATTTGTTGAGTAATACTATATGTATTTAACGTTATATAGATGAGATTTAATCTTGCAGTAGGTCGTAATAGCAGACGTTTACCAGTTTTCCTTGTTAGAGCCAACTAAAAGTACCCGCCCCCCTCCCTCCCGCCCATACAATTTGGTTAATTATACAGTATCTAAATACTCGAGTATAACGAGTTAAAATCTACCAGGATTTTGGATAAACGTGTTCAAGCAAACCTATGCTCGGCTGCTTAATTTTCGGCAATTGTAATAAATAGCCGTATATTCCTTGAGATATCAAAATAATTCAAATTTTTGAATTTCCGGACTTTTTATTCGACAAACTCCTATCTGGGAGAACGTATATATACGAATTTTCGTTATGTGAAACTTTATTATCAACTTAAAATATTTTTAATAATTAAATATTATATCAAAATAACATCTTATATATTTTTTAAATCGCAGTTTTTTATTTTACGGCCATCGTTTTCTTGTAATAATTCGGTTGGTAATTATTGCAAACTTTATATAAGTATTCAGCTTCTAATATCTGAACCTAGATGAAGGAAAGTTATAAATATCCAATCAAACGAAGAAGCAACAACACTCCCATCAAAGAAGAATGTATATCAGTACATCGTAAATTCGCCGAAAAAATTATTCGACGTCTGATTATAAGATGAAGGGGAAGCTGCGAGCGAAACTTCGAGATCAAATAGGAACTGCTGAGATGAGCCAAGAAGAGAGAGAAAGGAGGGGACGAGTAGAGATAGAGATAGGATAAAGAGACGTTAAATTTCCGAAAAGGTCAAATTTATAGTCGCCGTAAAGACGATTCACGACTCTCGGACGAAATTAAACGCGAGCGAGCGCGTGGATTGGAAGATTGGAGAGCCGCGATATGTAGAGCGATCGCGGCGACCATTGTTCCCTCGTTCGAGTACTGGAAGCGAAGATCGATGCGGCAGGCGCTTTCCCATAATGGGCCTCCAATTACCGACGATTCGTAGCTGTTTTTTTTTTGTCGACTTCGAACATTGCAGACGCACGTCGCCGGGATTTCCAACGCAGAGTGTTGAGCAATTTTCCGATAATTTGGGAGAGTTGACGTAAAGAAAGTCTCGAGAGCAGCAGCAGGGGTGCGAAGTTGTCGGCAGCGACCCTTTCGAAACTGTCGCATAAACCGATCTGCCAACTTTTCCAAAGTGAAAAGGGGCTCGAGTAGATGATCTTTCGAAAAACCTGGAGATTATTGTATTTGTGATTTATTCGGCGTGTAAAGTGTGACAACGTGAAAGAGACTTTTGGAGCTATCAATGCTCGGTTAATTGAAAAATCTATTTAGATCAATACTAAACACTAAATTTTCGGTTAAGAAGTACATGCGAATTATAATGTAAAAGTAGAATGTGTGGCATTGTGAGTGTGTCGAAATTTATTAATAACACGCGATAGGAATGGGATCACTGTTTATCTCTTTATTTCATGCATTTTGAAGCAAACGAAATATCTGAAATTTTTTGTGTACAAAACATAACGAGTTTCATTTGACTTACAATGAGCACAAATCAGCTTGATATATTACAATCATATGAATTTCATCATCCATTTTATCGTACCACTCCTAACTTTGTCCGGATCCAACAAATAAATTCGACATTGCGTTTGTGAATATAAATAAAAAAAAGACAAAGGGACAGGGGATGGAGAAAGAGTAACGTCAGAAGCACATGGTTTGAAAGAAATCGAGGCACGGAACGGTGCTTTTGCAGATATGTTCGGCACGTACAGTAGTTGAGATTGGAAACTTGAATGTCTCGAAACAGTTGTTTACGTGACCGATGCTAACGCAAAAAACGAGTCGACGCTCTGAGCTCCTCGACAACGCGACGCGTTTGTTCAATATTTATGACTATTTCTTTTGTCGCTGGAAAAATTAGGAGGATATTTAATGTATTAAAAAAAGAATATGTACAATGCTTAAGATTTTATAGTATATAATAGATACAAAGACAAGAAATAGGTGTGCTTGAACGGGAAACAGTTATTTTCGTAGTAGAATATTTCGACGAAAAGAATTTCTCTGAAAATACCAGCAGGGTCCAAAATCGTGTGCTGTAAAACCGAGTTCTTCTGCTACTTTTATGAAGCATCGCATAAAATTATTCAAGGATTTTTCAATACTAAAAATTTTAAGAGATCCAAAAAAGATTCATTCACTTGATGTATAATTTTTTTTTTATAAGTAATGATAGTCTTTTCAATTATTTTTGTTGCAGAATTATAACCTCCTCCAAGAGATAAATTCATTGGAGATATAAATATCATTTTACTGACTACATTAAGCTTTTGGAATTTCCTAATTTTCACATTATCACGGTTGAAGTATTATTTTTCGATAGGCCCAGTAAAAAGGATTCAAGAACTACTTCAATCCTTTGGCCTAATACCGGAACGATTGATCGCCCGGTTTCATGCGCATTTGAAATTGCTGCCAGACTAGAGAAAAAGTCGGCGCCGACTGGTCTGCCTTTCTCGTAAAGTGCGCCGTCACTTCTGTTCGATAGAGAATGAGAAAGAGAGAGAGAGAGAGAGAGAGGAAGAAAGAGAAGCGAGATAACGTCGTGGATTTGATTCGCTACAAGAGAAGTCCTGACGCCGCAACTTGCTGTCTGCTATTTCCGATCATTAGGTTCAAAAACCTAGATTTTTTGCGAATAAAATACATCATAATTTCGAGGTTTTCCAGAAAAGAGAGTGTATATACATTCTTCTCGATAATAAATGCAAAATATTTTATCCGATAATGTAAGATATTATGCGTATCGAAGTTTAGATGAGCGTGGATATGATGTTCCAGATATAGACTTGCGAGGAGTGCGCCATGAAAAATATGCAGCAGCATTTATCAAACTTGAGATTCACGTGCATCACAATGAAGTACAATACCTCAAAATCCTAATACACATAAAGGATCTGTTATGACATACATCGCCAACTAAAGAGAATATCTCTGAATCGAAATTACCAGCAGCTCCGAATCTTTTTATGAAAATAATTAAATTAAAAGTCTACGTCTACCGAAGAACTATTGATATTTCCAAAAGTAATAAATCTAAAATTCCAATTTTGATTCTGCACGATTAACAGCGCTAATAAACCTGCGAGGAAAGACCCTATTAACTAATTTCGAGCCATCGCTACGCATCTCAATTGGGAACGTGCTTAGCCAAATATATGATACGCGGCTGTGCGTTACCAATCTCTATCTCGCTTCGTATGTTTAGGCAAGGAGGCACCGCTTAAGTGTAAGCAGCCCAGGAAAATTAGCTGATACAACTTATACCTAAAAGCGATGCGCACGAACGCAATGATTTATGAAAATTTATGTAAGATGAGAAAAGGTAAACTAAGGAGCGCTACCTGCGAGTACGTCAGTGATAAAGGCTGTTAAACATTTGAAGCTATTATGATGTACTCGTCAAGTTCTGAATTAATCTTTAAACACTGTAACTCCCTGTTTACGATCGTGCGAAATTGTATGCATAGGTGTTCATCTTCAAATGGAAGAAATAAAAAGTTAATGATCTCAATATAAATTTCTGCAATCTTTAACACAAATAAAGTAATTAATTAAAAAATTTTTTATAATTTATGAATCTAGATATAATTAGACGTACCGAAAAATATGTGAAATCATGACTCAGTACAAACTATTGTTTGTACAATGAATTACATTCTTTAAAAACAACTTACGAACTGAGCTCACGATTAATCTATTTTTTATTCGGCTGGTGTTTGCATGATTATATTTGATATTTGCAAATACTCCCATATCTTATCAAACGTGAGTCTACAAGATCCAAGAGCTTTGAAGTAGTTAGTGGATAGTATGCAGAAGAAGCATCAGTTACTCGACTGCCTTAGTGGAATTCAGAGCTTGCAGTATCATCATGGTATCGTCTGCTGAAAAATGTATCAAACATAATCCATATGCGCAATGGATAGTAACAACAGGAGGTACGTACTAATACGCATTTTAAATTTTTTTTTGATTTTACTAATTTCCGAGTTTTATTTATCTATAATTCTAGTATTACTGTTAATGCAACAAACGGGAATATTGGGCGGCTGGACATCGCCAAATGTAGCTCGATTGACCTCCGACAATTCTACCATCCCGTTAACGCTAGGACAAGCGTCTTGGGTAGCATCTTGTCTGAATCTAGGGAGATTCGGAGGGGCTCTTATAGGTTCGATTTTTATTGACCTTCTAGGTAGTAAAAAGACAGTTTTATTGACATTGGTCCCGGTCAGCATTTCATGGATACTATTAATTCTTGCCAGTTCTGTCGAGTGGTTGTATGCATCTCGACTCATAGGTGGAATCACCTTCGGTATGGCCTACAGCAGTTTCTCCATCTTCTTAGGCGAAGTTTCATCACCAGCAGTGCGCGGTACTTTAATTACAATAGCAATGTGCGGAGCGCCATTTGGATGTATTTTAGCTTCGATATGCGAATCGTATTTGCCTATGAAGGTATCCAGTTCGATTTATCTAGTGCAGTGTTTGGCAGCGATAGTTTTATTTTTGTGGCTGCCAGATTCACCCCATCGTTTAGTGAAGTTAAATGAATTTGACAGTGCACGAAAAGCAATCACCTGGTATCGAGGTGGCAACGAGGTGGAAGAAGAATTAGATTCGGTCAAAAGTTTTGTCGAATCTAACTCTGCGATGACTTTGAAGGATAAAATTCGAGAATGCAGATCACCACGGATCATGAAGATAATGATCCTTGTCATGATACTTTTCATTTTCCCGCAAATGTGTGGACTATTCAACATTCTGTTTTACATGGAAGTGATATTAATCAAGGGAAAATCATTCTTAGTTAATCCACAAGAATTCGTTATATACGCCAACGTAGTAAGCTTCTTTTCGACTGTAATGGCAATAAAGTTGATCGACAAACGCGGTAGAAGATTTCTGTTAATGGTATCGAGTATTGGAACTGCTGTAGCATTAACGGGTTTGGGAACGCACTTTTATTTACTTGGCCTGAACGTCGATTCACAAAACTTACAATGGCTCCCAGTTGTGTCTATACTTTTGTTCGCAATCTCATTTTCAGTCGGGTTTATGATAGTGCCGAGTACAATATTAAGCGAAATATTCCCGTACAACGTTAAAAGCGTGGCTTCCTTTTTGACCAGTTTGACAGCGGCACTTTTCGGATTTCTGGCTGCCAAAGCTTATCAGCCGATGGTAGACGCTTTTGGAGAAGCGTACGTGTTCTGGATTCATGCAATATTTTCTGCTTTGGCAACACCGGTCGTGCTCTTTTTATTGCCAGAAACGAAAGGAAAGACTTTCCAGGAAATTCAAAACGATCTTTTCAAGAAATAAAATGTTGAAAAAGATGCTTTTACAAACTTTAATGTAGAACAGACTAATTTTTTTTCAGTTTCGTACTAAACTGCTGATATAAAGTTTATAGAACTAGAACATTTTTACGCGTTGAAAATCATGTTTCATTTCAAGTAATGATTTCGAAGTGACCATCCGAATATTATTCGACGCAAGGCTATTTATTTTTCAGCATAAGAACGGGCGAATGTGCTTTTTGTTAAACGTGTCAAGATTAGAAAGCGAGAGCCATTAGAAAGGGAACGGTATTCTAAATGACCGATCGAACAAAGAAGCGTTAGCCTCAAAATATGCTGTTAAAACGTCACAGAATTCAATTGAAAGGAGGATAGAAAGAGAGAAAGGGTGAGAGGGAGAGGGAGAGAAGGAACAAGCGAGGGTTGCAGGTGTTTTACGGTCGACAAAGAAGTTACGGCGCTGCAAGTCGAAAGTGCTTTAGCTGCGCCTCTACACTGCTGGAGGAGGGTATATAAGCTCGGTGTAACGAGGTGGCAGCCTGCCAGGTGGCAACCGCAAACTAACGGAAAAGGGAAGGGAGCCGCTGCTGCTGCTGCTGCTGCTGCTGCTGCTGCTGCTGCTGCTGCTGCTGCTGCTGCTGCTGCTGCTGCGAGAGGCCAGAGCTTGAGCTCGGGCGCGCAGTGGCACAGCCGCCACTTTGTACTCTTACCCGCCTATACTCGATCCGTCTTTTGCTTGAATTGTCGCGCGCAATTACACCGCACGGATGACCGAGCCTCTTCTCTCCTAGCGATCTTTGCTTTTGCCGAGCGAGTTTGCCGGAAATAACCCAACCCAACCCCGGACGATAAAGGCAGACGGTGGAAGGCACGAAGAAGGTTAGATTATTATATTCATATGACACGCGCACGGCGACGACATTGCATACATATATATTATATATAACTTTGGATTCGCATATATGAAAAGGGCTGCGGGCGTGTACAAAGTGAAGACGCTGGATTTTTCTGGAAGCTGCTGCTCAGATTCGATTTATACAAGTAGAATATTTCATTAAGGAGAGGCAGAGGGAAAAAGAGACTCCCTTTGAGGGCGACCCATGCGTGTCTGTACCTGCACTACACGTAAGCATTCGCTTTTGCCCTAAAGGCAAAATTCGTGAGAAACGGCGCACCGCCGCTTTAACATATACTTATGCAAACAAGGGGATCTCTGGAGTTTAAGCTCTCGCCCCCTATACACTCCCTCCCCGAAAACCGCTCGGCATTCTATTCGTTTTACTCCATTCGACCGCACATACGTGCACGTATTCCTATCCTCTGTATATAGATACGCAAATGCCGCGTAATGTTCTTTTCTATACCGGAATCTCAAAGTCTGCGCCCTCTACCTTGCATTCTCACGCTTTGCGTTATCTCGACTTATGAAATTAAAACGTTATAGAGAGAAGACCTATGACTCGGGCTTAATTCGAGCCAGTTCAAGATATTCGGGTCGCGCGCTCTCGCAAGAGCAACAACACTTTGTTCCCTCTCCTCTATAATATACCAGCGAGAAGAGGAGGAGAAGGAGGAGGAGGAGGTGGTGGTGCTGCAGCTGCTGCTAGTGTGTGTATATACGTATGTGTGTCTGTCGCTCGTTAACCTCGATCATTCTAATGAATCCCGATGAATGGCTGAGCTTTCCCTGTATATATGTATCTTTCTCCCCTATCGAACTCATTACGCTGGATTCACGTTAGCAATGAAGAATGAGAGAGGGAGCGAGCGAAGCCTACGCGATGATGATTTTTCCTGTCACCTTTGTGCACAACTCCTGCAGTACATCCACAAAGGAAATCGGACCGAGTTATATTTCGATTCGCCGGAAGTATAATCACCAAGGCCACGCTGGAAGCTATAAAAAAAAATCCGGATTCGTCCATGAGCAATAGTCGCATTGAAATCTGCCTTTCGATTCGAGGAAACGTTGCAAAGGGAGAGAAAAGCTGAAGGCAAAGCTCGAGGAGTGTGGGACGTGGAGAAGTTCGATTAGCAGTAAACGCGTTTTATAAGAGAGAGAGAGAGAGAGAGAGAGAGAGAGAGAGAGAGGGAGAGAGAGAGAGAAATAGAGAGAGGGGAGAAGGAAGAGTAGGAGAAAAGCCAACGACTTTAGCATCGATGCAAACAAGAGCGAGTCAAGAAAGAGAGGATATAATCTCACGGGGGAGAGAGAAACGAAGCGCGTCGATGCGCCTACGCTCGATTTCTATCTCTCTCTAGCTCTCCTCGCTTTTGCTTGCTCTCCTCCCCCTCGCAGACTGATCTCGACAGCGGGTAAACGTCACGCCCGGGAATTTCACCGTCGGAAGTTCCATATATATATATACACTCTAGGAGCAGTGGCACTCCACCGCCAATCATGTCCAAGCACAAACGTTATGCTCCGAAGGCTTCCCGACTATTTCAGGTATTCATTCGAGGCACCAAGTTACACAGATCATTGTAAGAGTCTGCATTGAATGCATCGTTATGCACGCATTATTATTTTTGTGAAACTACGAGTTACTGCGATAAATGTGTTTGAGTACGATGATTCTTTTCGCGAACGATGCGGATGTTAACGTGTAAGATTATTTTTTTCTGATGACGCACCGAGAGCAAGTCATTGTTTGTAGCGCATGTGACTCATGAGATTATAATTGACAACAATTGAATTGTATGCTTTTCGTTGGTATGCTTCATCTCTGAACGTTGACTCGTATTTAATTGTAATTTACTGTAATTCTAATTTGTTAAATAAACATCAATTGTTTAAATAAATACAAACAATTATTATTCATTTCCTTGAAATCGATAAAGGAAAATTTTGCTTCTTTGCTATTGCTATCAAACATTGAATAAAATTAGCATACGTGATCTTAACCTACATATCAATTAACTGATTATCTTGAGTAATTGTACAAGAATATGTACACTATTAAATGCATTATCCAGGTCATTTAATATTACCAAGATCTAAAATTTAAATTTGAAATTCAAATATCTCAAAGTTATTATGTCGTATAGTTTTAAAATAAAATCTACCTTTATATACTCGTATTTTAATGTACTAAAAGATTATGCTCCTATTTCTCTAAATCGTTAATTAAAAATAAAATTTTTTCAAAACATAAGGAAAATTGTAAAGAAATCCTCCTATCGAGGAGCACAAGACATGTCATCTAAAGCGTAAAATTAAAGACAGTGTAGCAGCGTGTATATCGCAAAATATACAGGTTTGATAAAGCGAGCGTCGGTAAATATTATTCCGCGCATGCGACAATTGAACGGCAGAGAGTCGTTTCCGAGGCAGAGAAGAGCTAGAGAGAGAGAGAGAGAGAGAGAGGAGAAGGTTGGGTGTAAATCAGTGCCGTGACTGGCACGGGTCCAGCTAATTACGAACGTAGAAATCATTAGCCGACACAATTCCAGAAACGCATACAATTATTCCAGCGCGCGTCCCGCAATTATCCCGCCGCCGCTGCCGTGCTCTACGCGAACAATGCGAAAGGCTGCTGCTCTCTCTCTCTCTCTCTCTCTCTCTCTCTCTCTCTCTCTCTCTCTCCCTCTGTGACATAATCAAAAGCCTGCAGCCGTAGTTCGGCCGTGGAAACGCGCGGCGATTCCAATCAATGGGGTGGGAGGAGATATTAGAAAATTCCGCAGATCTGGGAATTGCCTAATTTACGTCTTTTGCTCGTGTGTGCTCCTGCAGTCGAGTTGCGCGTTGATGCGTTTATACCCTCTAATCTGTGAGTACGCGAGTACGAATTTGCATATGGTGCGGGAGTTCGCGCGGAACTTTATGAATTCTATTCCAATGAAAATCCAGTTTCGAAGCAAAAGCGGAGACTATTTTCCAGCGTAAGAGCAGCTTATTTTAAAATAACGCTATTACCTATGAAACTAAACTAACTTTATTTCGACGGACTATAATTGTTTTAGTAAACCGGAAAATGCTGGGATTACTGCATCTATATGGGGATATAAAAAAGTATAAGTGAGCCGATCCGAACTTTCATTTCCTGAAGTTCCAGCATTACAGGCCTCTTTCGTGCCAAGATAAATTTCGTGCGCAACCGCTTGCGCTCGACAGTGGTGGCGCCAGAAATAAACGATTTCCTGCCTTTTAAAGTAAATTCTCGCTTTACTTCAGATTCTCATTTTCCTCCCAATCGGCAAGACGAGGGGGTTGGAGAGAGAATTACACAGCGAGCTCTAGCCAAGCAAATTCGCGCCTCACTTATCTCGAATGCGTAAGAGTGAGAGAAAGATGGAGAGCGTGAGAGAGAGACAGAGCTGTAATTGCATCTCATAATCTCTTACGCTCGGTAAGGCCAAACTACCGCCTCAAAGTGAAACTGATTTATCTCAAGTTCTCGCTTACGTCATTTGCGCCTGTTCACAGAGAGAGAGAGAGAGAGAGAGAGAGAGAGAGAGACTCTGCTTCTGCCACTGCCGTCGTCGTAATTGTAACAAAACAGAGTCATCACGCTGAACGGATTAGCGTGTCAACAGCTGATTTCAAGCTTATAAACCCAAACATTTGCTGGCTGCCAAAGTAGCAGCCTGTATATATAGTCTCCTGCACTTGACTTTATATGTTCCTGTACTATACTATCCTTAACGCTAATTGTATGCTTTTAAAACATTAAAAATTTTCTAGTATGAGCTACACGAACGTAACTTTGACGTAATCAAAGGATGAAGGTTACACAAAATTGTGCTTCCATATTTAGACTTCTATAGAAAATAAAGAAATAAAAGATGTTTCATTAACGAACAAAGGTTGACACAACTCAATTCTTTCTTTTTAAGCATTAAAAAGAAACATATCATTTAAAATTTTTATTTATATATAGACCTTGAACTCCAGGTTCCCTGCAATCATGTCGGGTCCAAAAAAGCCCTTAATACCGAAGAAGCAGAAAACTGGCATTGATCAGACCTTTTTAGCAATCTAAGCTATTTCGAAGTACCACAATACTTCGATTCGCTCATAATAAAAATGTTGTTTTCCCTCGGTCTACCTATCATGCCGCGGATAATTTTAGATGCGATAAAGGGGCGACATTGGAAATCGATTCGTCATTGGTATCTGTATTTTTGAAAACTGACGGTCGACCAAGCAGGTAAGGAAATCTAAAAGCTTCAAGGGGAGAGGAAGAGAAAAAGAGAGAGAAGCTCGCAAGTTATGCCGATTCGAAAACTCTTGCTAGCCTGGTTTTCTTGGGATTCGTGCGCGCATTCCAGTGTGAGTGATGCATATGATTTTTAGTCTGGGAATGTCGTGGTAAAAGACGTAAATAAGAATAAACTGCTGTTGCAGCGTGCGGATTCTGGCTGAGTCGTCCCTCCACTTTCGTTGATCGATCGCACAAAAATGCCCGGAATTGAGCTTTTGATATTGTAGCGATATCGATTTGATGAAATCTTTTGATTTGGTTGAGTGGATCGTTAATAAAGTGGCTTGTGCACTTTTGTTCAATAATGGAACTGCCAAGTAAGTTGATGAGTTGTTTACTGTTTATAGTAATCCTAGTTGTACGTCGGTATTCAGTTCTAGATCAAGCTTATATTCCATCTGTAACTATAACGACTCTGCATATTTCAACGAGGTGTTCTTTGGAAACCGTAAGTTAATCGATTTTGGTGTAACTGGCGGTAAAGAGGATAAATTGATATATATCCCATTTCGCTGCAATTACAGGGATGATATACTCAACATAGAATGGATCGATCAATATGAGTGCAAACTTTCATGCAGAAAGATTAATCACGTATTACACTACGTAGTTCAAAACACTAGATTTTTATGTCAGGATGCAGAGCTGTTAAAAAATCGAGATAACGTGAAGTGTGAAGAAGTCACAGATGTGTAGGACGATCTACTCTAATCTCTCGAAATTTTAGGAGAAAGTTCCACTACAATGGAGAGAAATTGTACCTTAACTTGTGTTGCAACGAAATTCTTTTGAGCCCTCTGTGTTTTTTATCGACCCTTGATGAATACCAACGAGAGTAAAGAAAAAAGAATTTTGCTTGAGTACGAATTTTCTAGTTTCCTTCATATTTAATTTTATTTATTATGAATTACAATGTAAATAGAATGGTAATATTTATGAAACTGTACCGCACACAATTTATTATCGAGTATGTGTTGAAAGGCCGAACTTGACGCATTAGTATGTTTTTGTTTGCTAAGTTACTAGACTACATGGAATTTAGTGGGTCATAGTTACGTGTGTGACATGCAAATTCGGCATTACAATTTCCCCGAACTACGTTACAATTTACACAAGGTGCATTTATGGTGTATTGAAAATTAAATTTACATAAATACGCAACTATTAACATATGTTTTGTCTGATTGCGATGCCCGCATAAACTCATAATTGCGAAATATGAATTCGAAACAAGGCGAAAACTGCATGTGCTCATTCCCAACAGACTCTAAAATTCACATTGATTCAGAGCTCATGACGATCGTTTGCATTATTGATACGTAGAAAATTGGAAAACAATTCTATGAATCGAGGTGGTGATCAGCGCAATAAATGCAAGGGAGAAAAATTATAAAATCCCGCCTCATTCGCCGCGTCCACATTAATTTTATTCGCTGCAGAAGCGAAGGAAAATAAAATTCCATTACATCGCACGCGAACGCATATAAAAATTCATCCTCGCATATTTACATTTTTATGGATCCACAGGAGTTATTTCGAGTATTTTCAGCTCGACTTTTGCACATCACCTTTTCTATACAGCAGCAGCAGCATCACCACCACCACCACCACCTCTACCTCGACGGCATTGTTGTGCACGCGTCTTCAGGTTCCCTCTATATATACGTATAGGGAGATAAATAAAGCTCCCCGAGAGCTTGCGGAAGCCGAAGCTGAACATGCGAGGTTCGATCTTCTTTGCTTCTTAGAAAACGATTTAACCCACTTTCCATTATCACCGAAGCTCTACCGAAATCAACCGCCACTGGCTTTTATCAACGCTCGCGAGCATTAAAAGTAAAGAAAGCCCAATTTTGTATTTCTGTTTCCGTTGGCTGTGCAGAGTACAGCTATAAAGGGGATACACACCAGGAAAATTAAAACTAGAGATGAATCAATTTTTCATTCGGCCGACGAACTGTGAAACGAGTGCTTATGGCTATATAGCGAGCGTATAACTTGAGTAAACTAGTGTTTTCGCTTTCGAGCTGCGAAACTTTTTGACACGTAACAAATAGCTTTGTAAAAATGAGCGTTTATCGCTGGGAATTATGTCGAGCTCCGCGCGCGTGAGCGAACTTTGCTGCGACACAACAAAAAAATCACGCTGTAATGAATTTTCTATTTAAATCTTTTACATTCAGTTTCATTTTTTGTTTTGAACTAATTCTCTCGATTGTGCAACGCCTATTTTTGTAATGCTATCAAGCGCAATTATTATGAATACCGCGAGGGATGCTTTTTAATATTTTTAAAATCCTATTCACTGGGGATTTTTTAATAAACGATAGTATTGTTCCCTGTACAATGGGTTAAATTAAATCACATATTTGAAACGTGTTGTTATAAAGCAATTATATTATTGAAACAGTATAATTTTCAATTATTTTATTATGGCACTGAAATTTGAAATTTTTTCAGCTTCAAAATTAATCAGAATAAACTCTGCTAATACAATTTCAATTCGGCTTCATTTATATGTTAAAGATATACAAAATTAAGCTTTCATGACTTAAATCCAATGTAAACATTAAATAATGGATTTTGCCGAAAGTAAATATTTTCATTTTAGTGAAAGAGTGATTAAATTTTAATTAAATATTTCCGAGGCTTCTTGCACACTTCATTACTTTATTACAATAACTACTCCTCTTGGTGCAAGGAGCTTAATTACACGAACTAAGCACGTAACTTACATTTTTAATGAGTGAATTTAAAATTAAGAAATTATACGGAAAAGCCGACATTCGCGGTGATGCTGCATAATTAAAAATTCGCGTTATGAAAAAAATGAGAACTACCGGATTTTCAGAGTATTTTTGTAAATCAATATATTTTTAGCTCGTTTAATTTCTTATTTATTCTGCGAATAATCGTGTATATGTACTAGTATTAAAGTTATTTTTCATCCTTCCACTTTATGATTAAAAGCACTCAGCACGATAAAGTACGTATAGAGCTAATTTATATAGCAATGTGATTTATAGTTAAATAAATAAAAAAATTTTACTATGAAAAAATACTTGTCTAGCAAAATGCCTACGATAAATAATCCATAATATACGCAACAGATATCACTATATACGTGTCTTGCATTAAATCATTTACAGAAACATGATTTGAGTAGCTTTTGTGTAAAATTTTATGTAACAATATATAGTAAAAACTTATGTTTATAAAAATGACTTTGCACATCAATAGACTCTGTATAAAAGAGAAACAATACAAACCTCCGCAAAAAACTCTGTCATGAAGTCGTCCGTCCCACCCATGGTGACGGACACCTCGTCCGTCACATCATCGTCGTCCGACTGGGCCTGAAAACAAACAACATCATCAATTATTAATACATCGTGAATGACGTTTTGTAAAAGTATTTTTGCAAGTTGTCGCGAGAGGAAGAGGCTGCAACGTTGAGCCTCGAGAACGGAATTTAATTTGATTTGCATTCAGTATCTGAAACGCTACGAAGGCTCTGCAATGACAGATATTGTCCGCTTAGGCCCATTAATTGCTTAAGTGCTTTCATTTAAAGTAACGCTTGCAATAATGCAATGTAGCATATATACGTAGTTGTCAGTACGAATTTTTCTGTCCGTTTTCTCCAGCAAACTCGACTTCGAGTCTTGTAATTTGATTTCTATTGTTTTATTTTTAAAAATGTATAGAGCGAGAGACAGAGAGACAGAGAGATAGAGAGAGAGAGAGAGAGAGAGAGAGAGAGAGAGAGAGAGAGAGAGAGAACAAGTGAGTAATGCTCGTTAACCTACATTTAAAGCGGTACGAGGCGTCTTAGTAATTGAACCTCGGGTTCGCGGATAAATTTCTTAATTTAACTTCTTCTTTCGGTCTGGAAAGATGAAATGCAGCGTGATATTTAATTATGGCGTACCCCACAGTAGTGTATTTATTATTTAAGATGATGATATTCAAAGTGCTCGAAATTTCAATTATTGAAGCGCTGAGTATACTACTTCGCGGATGAACTCAATGGCGGGAGATGGTAAGATTTTGATTTTGAACGGACAAATCGTATCGAGGCAATTGCATAAATATTGTTTGAGCAAAAGTAACAAGGGATAAAAATTGAAGTTATGCATTCATGTAAATATTTTAATTGGTGTGAACATGGAAACAAATATCTTTTGTACACGTTTAAAATGTCATTCTTTTTTCATTCAATCAATTATTATTCAATGGAAATTGCATTTCAATGAAATATTTCCTTGTATGTTCGTTCAACTTGTAGTAGCAGCTTCAAAAAGAGGTTAAAGATGAATACTTAAAGAATATTGAATATCTTTGAGTATTTAAACGTTTGTTAGTAATTTACAAATACATCGATCAGCTTTACGAATCTGATAAAAATAACAATAATAGTCACTCGACGAAGTTGACTCAACCTAAAGCATATTTACTTCCATAAATCAACGACTGATTCGCTTCTAAAGCCCTAATACTCAAAGCACACATCGGAATAAAAAAGCAAACCTTCACAGTATATACACAAATTTCGCATCGAAAAAAACAATCTCTGGTACTTATTTCGAGTCGATTAAAAAGCATATGTTTCACGCTGCCGACAATAGAAAGAGAAAGAGGGAGGGAGAGAGAGAGAGAGAGAGAGAGAAAGAGCGAGTAAATATAACCGAGATGGGCGTGAGAGAATATCGCGCTTCGACACAGCTTGTCAAGTAGCGTTTTATCGGGTCAAGATCGCGTCCGATAACGCGATTACGCGGAATTATGCGAGAAAAGCGAGTGGGCGCTAGAGGAGTGAAGTCTTATATCGGTATGCGGGGGAGAGAAGCTCGATTATATACATCGACATCAACGCGAATCACGCGTTTTATTGGTAAACTAAGAGCAAAGGTGAATTCACTTGCAGGTGTCTCAATATATTACAAGTGCCAAGTGACGCGAGAAAGAAAATAGATATGGGACTCGTGTGAGTGGAATAACAGAACGTGCCACGTATTTTCAGGTATTTTACGTATACTGTTATATATTCTCACAGCGTTACACAAATCATGACATTGAATCCGAAGAGCAAATGATCGATCTGAAAGAAGATAAAAAAAAGAGCATTGGCAAATGACTGCATTTCATTGTTGTCAGCGACAAATGCGTCCATTATATAAATCGAGACTGTGCAACGGGTAAAAGCGCAGCGCGCGCGAAAATGCATTTAATTGGGCGATATATAGACAAGACAACGGACACGGCGCTGCACAACGCAACGGACAAGAAATGTCAGCGCGATTTTGGGGCGTCCGCTTGAAAGAGTCGATACAATCGTCGAGAGAGAGCAGTGTGCAGGAGCGGCCATCGCGCTCTAAACGGAAGCCAGCCGAAAAGATCACTAATTGGGCCCTTTTCAACGCTCAAGATGAGCCCCTTATCCGCGTCAGTTCGTCGCCGTCATGCGCGATGCGGGATCAAAAGCTCTCTTGTATACCCACACCATATGTACGAGTGTGTACACACCTACGGAGGAGCGACTGTGCGCGCCCGTGTGTGCGTGTACGAGTTACGTGAGACGCCTTGCAAATGATTAGCACTGTAGTATATATACACGCAAGCCAGTGCGAATGCAGACCTTGAGATGAGCGTGCGAAACTTCTCTCTCTCTCTCTCTCTCTCCCTCCCCAAGTAAAGTTGCAGCGGGAGAGTGAGTTAGTGATAGATATAGAGAAGAGAGAGAGAGAGAGAGAGAGAGAGAGAGAGAGAGAAATATGGATAGAGAAGCGGAGATGTATAGAGCGTCTCGTTAGCTGGCTATTTTTTATTTAGCGCTCGAGTAATGTCTTGTTGTATACACGCTATTGCATTTACATTGCGCCGTGTAGACGAAAATTTACCGTCATGACTGTGCATAGAGTATACCGGCAGTAGGTCAACGGTGCATCATTCTGTTTAACTTTTTTTAGAGAAGGAGGTGAAATGTGTTCGCCTTACTTTGGAGCTAGGTGATCGATTTAGTTTTTTATCTACAATGTTTCATTTGCTTAATCAGAATTTAAAAGACTGATTTTTTACAGCGTGAGATCTCATTTACTTTTAGTGCTGAAAACGATCAACAATTTATAAGAAAAAAGAAAAAAAAATCCTGACTTATTTATACTTTATTTCCTCGGTGCATTCGATAAATAGAAAATAAGGTTTTTCTAAAAACATCATCAAACACGCCGGCCAATCAGCAAACTCATCCAACTTTCTGTCTAAAAAAAAACGTATCAATTACTCCTCTTTAAATAAGCGCCATTAACCGTTGAATGCATTACTGGGCCAATGCACGCGTGTGCGTACATTCAGTCGCCAGTCATCCTCGCAAGTATCAGACACACACATACACACGCGCGCAAACGGCAGCCTGCAGAGAGATCTCGTAAAGAAAGTTTTTCCCTTGTATTTACGAGCCGTATAACTAGCTCGTCGTCTCTTGGGCTCGAGGAACGCGCAGAGAGCAGTGAAATGGCTTCATCCGTCGAGTAGGCGGGGACAGTTAATGAGCGCACGCGCTTTAATCGATTAACCGCGAGTTTGTAATTTTAGGAACGGTGTGTGACAGGTGCACGACAACGTGCCCCTCTCTCTCTCTCTCTCTCTCTCTCTCTATGTGTACAATGCGTACATACTGATTCGTATATCGCATCGCTGCTCTCTGTTCTATATGTCATATATGTCGCTTTGATTGATTTTTTATATTTATTTGCTCTTTGCTTTTCGTTTCGCGACCGCCTCACATGTGTGTTATGTTAGTGTGCGCCTGTATTTCCGAGCTACGATGATGAGCGTTTTTTGACAAAGAGATATAAGGGTATTTGCGTTATCGTTACGTGCAATTCTCTCATTATTATTGCTTTTATTTTTGCACGCTTTAGTTTTTTAATTATGAAGATGATTTAGAGTTTGCAAAATGTAGATGTGAGCGATATTTGTGCGGTTAAGAGGATAGTTCGCAAATTATAATTCTGTGAAAAGCCTCATCATGTTTAAAAATAACTGTGATCAACAAAAGCGTGTGTATTTCAGTCGCTTGTCTTATATATACTTCGCAAGACAGTTTTATCACGAGTCATGCACAGTAATCTTAATTCTCTGCACTCTGTTTGCATATAGTCAGAAATTGCTAACCACACGTGTCATAACTTGTGTTTACGCTATTTAACGTAAAATATATTAAAAAATGAAAAAGGGTTTGATGAGGCAGCAAAGAAAATAAGTTCGAGACTACGTAAAGAGAAGCCATCGTTCATATCCCTTTGTACAATATCACCGAATGGCCCGCAGTAGTTACCCTTCCCGTGCGTATCTGTTTTCAAACTTAAATTACAGGCAACAACTTATTATACGGCTCGTTGGTATACGAGGTACGAAATACCCATTCGTTCACCGCATTAGCCAGATAACGTGTCCGTGTCGCGCTCAACTGCGCAAAAAAGAGCGGCCAACTTTGCCTGCACGCATATATACGTATATAATTCGGCAAGCATCGTGTACATTAGTCGAGGTGTGTAAGATAGAGAGAGAGAGAGAGACAGAGAAAGAGAGGCTTTAATCGCGCTTAGCAAAGTTGGGAAATTCAACAATCAAAATTGATGACTTTATTATGCGGAACGAAAAAGGCCACAGACTGTATAATTTCGAAAGTTGTTGAATATGTGTGAATTAGCGCCCACAATTATAAGCTGTTGGTACTTATTTTCTATATTGTTCATAAAAACTTGTGGAAAGTAGAAATGGTATTGGGCACGTGCGCGTACTATCAATGAATCGTCCCCTGGCTAAAAAAAAGTAAATATTCATCGAATCTCCTAGGTCGCGTCAAAAGCCAACTCCCACACACAACGAGCCGTCGAAATAATGTACGTGCCTGGCTATTATACACATGTATACAGAGAACAAGAGAGAGAGAGAGAGAGAAAGGAGAGACTAACTCGGAGTTAAAGAGCCGTCGTAGCAGTGACTTGAATGAGTCATTGGACGCGCGCGCGCGCGCCTCATTAAATAACGCGTGCGCGATAGTCATATAGGCGGCGCGTCGGCATCTCTAGGCGTTTCCCTCTCGTGATAGATTACGTCTGTATGTGTGATGTGTATAATAGCGTGTGTACGTAGGAATTTCCCGACTGCGGCTTTCCCACTGACTGGTTGGTGTGCTTCTCTCTCTCTCTCTCTCGCTCTGATGACGCGAGAGAGGGAAAAAAAGGTCGGGGACACCGCAATTGGCTGCGAGCAGCGGTGACGAGAGGAGAATATATGCACCACTATGGAAAATAATGAGATGGACAATTATTTTGGTTTGAGATGTAAGACTTGTGCAAATGGGAAAACAATGGGGGAGCTGAATTGTTCTCTGTCGTGGTGATGCAAGATTGAATTTTTATATAGTGATAACCGTATTCACAATGAAATTATTCGCGTGGATTCGTTTTATTTTTGACTTTGATTGTGTGGGAGATTCCGTGAATGAAGAATCATTAAGAAGACCGAAATCCGATGATATTATAAGTACATATTTGTTTGATAATTTAAATGGCATGTCGCACTGGTTTCGTTGTTTTTTCACTTTTTAGTCCAGCGTGTACTTTGTCGAAAACCTCAAGGATAAACTAAAACGGGCATAATCTAGACAGTCAAATACGAGTATGAATTCTAATGTTGCCGATTACATAAATGAAAAACAAAAGAAAAGGGAACACTCGCTAGCCGGTCATCGAGCGAAACAAAGATAACGAGAAAAAAAAGGAAGGCTAGAGAAGATAAAGAGAGAAAGGGATTTCCTTGCACGGTACGTTATAGCTATAACATAATGTGTTCGTTATTAATTATTACATGTGTACGCTAGCGTACGATTATATCCACGGTGCGGATCACGCTCGCGTACAGTGTGCAGTATACGCGTTCGCACACACCTTTTTCCTTATACACATCGCTTCTATATATATATAAAGCCACTGGCTCGCTCAACATTTATTGAATGAAATCGCGAAAGCAGTCGTGGTATTTTTCTTGCCAAGAGCAGTGCGACAACTGGGTCGATGATTCTTTTCGTTATAGGTATACAAGTAGCACGCGATAGAAAATTTTTCACCTCTCCTCGTTCTCTTTTTTCTTTTTCCTTTTTTTTTTTTGAAAGCGACAGCTTCGTCCTCGAACTGCCTCTATGGATATCACGCGATTATACACGTACATATATATAGCTGAGATCGCAAGCGGGTTCCCGACCCGGCGCTCTGACCTTCTCCACTTCTCTCTCTCTCTCTCTTTCATTCCCGTGTACATATATAAATATACACGTCGGCAATAACGACGAGTAGAGATGGAAAACGACGAAACACGTCCTCGATATATTACGACGACGACGACGACGACGACGACGACGACGACGACGACGACGAGGAAACATAAAAGAGACGAGTTGGTTCTTTGGAAGTCATCGAAGCATCTGGCCGCCCCCGCGTGTATACACGCCCGATCGATTTCCCGACACGAAATTCTTAACACGTTTACAAACTGTAAGAAGCTTTGCGCTGTTAATCGCTATCCTCCCTCCTCTCCTCCCTCTCTCGCCCTTTCCTTTTTTCTATGCGGGCTTTCTCGCTCTCTACCTACGGGTTATTGTGCAATTTTTAATTATACGCCAGCAGCGAAGCTCTCGCGGTTTTCAAAAGTGGGTGGAAATTGATTGCCGCGCGCTCGTTTTTGTCGCGCCGATGACGCGCACTCGAGAGAGACAGAGGATCCTTTTTGAAGTGGTTCTCTCTCTCTCTCCCTCTCTGCCTCGGCCTCTGTCTCACTCGCTTTTTGTAACGTCTGTGAACGTGATTAACTAGCCGGGAATAGAATCTGATCCGATCTTGCGAATATCCAACTTTTGTCGACAGCCATGCACGAAAGCACGAATTTGTATATTGGAGGATGGCTGTTGGGGATTATACATCTTCTATCTTTCTCTCTCTCCTGGCTCGATAGCGCGCAAAGCTGTGACTGTACTGCACACTGCACGTATACGAGAAAGTCGCGGAAGTGCTATATATACCGCGCGATGTATGAAGCGAAAGATGTTTAAAGAGAAAAATTGATTTGCACGCAACAGCTACGTCAGCACTCTATTGCCCCCCCCCCCCCCCC
>UELU01138762.1:0-64534 GCA_900490025.1 Megastigmus dorsalis
TCTCTCTCTCTCTCTCTCTCGCTCTGTACCAACAGTGGAGCGAGGCAGCAGCGGCAGCGGCAGCAGCCAGCCACCAGCTTTCTCGTCCTATGCTTCGCCTCATCCTCTCTTCATCCTCTATTTTACCGGGGAGCCCTCCTACCGTCGCCCGAGCACACGTGCATGTGTACGCGTTCCCTCTCTCTCCCTCTCCCTATCTCTGTATATACATATAATATATATATATATATATATACATGTATATACATATAATATATATATATATACGTATAGTCGCGAACCGTCCAACTGGATGACGAACTGCTCTGCAAAATAGAGCGGAATACTGGAGTCTGAAAATACGAGGATCGAACCGTCGCCGTGTGCTTGTGTGCCCGAGCTTTTCAGACTCCCGCTCCTCTCTCTCTCTCTCTCTCTCTCTCTCTCTCACTACTTTGCATTGTTGTTTTCTGTTTGCACAAGATTTTTGTCACTACATGGCACCCGCAAACTTTTACTGTACTACTGCTTGCTTTAGAAGCGTTTAATTAATTTATTTAAGAATTATAAAATTTTCCGGAATAAATCATTACTTTTAATTTAAGTGAACATTTTGCCCTTCTGTAAAGTATATTGTCTGTTGATCTTTTTTTTTTGCCGAAAATTTGCGAGTAAATTAAAATTTATCCAACATTATCAGTTGATTGCGAAAAATCTAGAGAAGCTAACAGGTTTCTTTATTTTCCATCAGCTGTTTAGATTGAGCTCACTTCGCACTCCCATCACTAAGTATGATATGCGTACGATCAAAGGAACATCAAAGCCCATCATTGACATTATGATTGACTGGAGAATCGACGCGCGCAGCAATAACTAATTTAATAAAAGGTCCAATAAAATCACGACTATCGCGAGGCAAGCGCTGCAGCTAGACAAATATTTAGATAGTTGGCCGTGTCGGACGGTCTGCGCACGAGTTTATCCCACGATATTTCCTCATTCTTTTTCTCTCCTCGTCCGTCGGAGCGTTCGTCGAATCACTGCCGCTCGCGCCGCCCGTCTCGGCATGTTCGCCGTCCGACGCACGCGTCGTCCACCTTGCAATAAGCCTCCTCCACTCGCCTCAGTTTTTCCACCGTCTCTCTCTCTCCCTCACACACACACACACACACACACTAAGTCTCGTCTTTCTATCTCGCCCACCCCGGAGAGCTGAAATAACGTTTGGGGTCAGCGAGCTTATTGACAGCTTTATACACAGGCGATGTTATTGCAAATTCTTCTCATTCCCCGCTGAGTCTCGAGTCGCTCCTCCTCCTCCTGCTTCTCCTCTTCTTCTTCTTCTTCTTGCCTGCACGCCGTATCATCGGCGCTGTTCTATATCCGTTGAACTTCATTCTTTCTTTTATTTCCTTTGCTATATTCCTCGTGCCGAGCAAGTGTATATACGTAAGAGAGAATGCTCCAGAATAGAATCGAAAAGGAGAGAGAAATCGCGCGCTCCGCTGAGAGACACAAAACGCGAAATAAACGAAAATCGAGCGATAAAGTAAAGAGAGAGTGAGACAGAGAGGGAGAAGCGCAACGATGTTAAGAGTAAACTGAAACCTGAGGAAATAAAAAGGAGCAGAAGAAAGAGTGAACAATTTAAGGATATATATATATATATATATATATGAGAAGTACGAAAAAGAGGATAACGGAAAAGCAAAGGTAAAGAAAAGAGATAAGAGAGTCCAGCTGGGAGCAAGGAGAAGAAGAAGAAGAAGACGAGGAGAGGAAAAAAATTAAAAAAGGAAAAAGCAAAAAAGGGAGAGATAAAAGAGTAAGAAAGATGAGATTCGAAAGAGAGATAGCGCGCGAGCCCCAAGTCTGGTTACTCTCCTCGCGAGAGATGCTCTCCGCGCGTGTTTCTCCTTCTGCTCGTTTTGCAACAGAGCGAGAGCAACAGAGAGAGCAACAGAGAGAGAGAGAGAGAGGGAGAGAGAGATAGAAGAGCCCCAGGCCAATCGGGACGGATGCTGCAGCGACGCGGTGTATACACAACGTCGTCGCGCTCGCTATCGTTGCTGCAAGTTGTATTCTGCAACTGCGCCGCCGCCACTGCCGCCGACGCCGACGACGACGCCGCGCGAGGGCACATGAAACAATACAATTTAGATAATTAAACAGATATCGCCCCCCGCGCTGCGCCGCTAATGCGAAACAGAGATTCGCCTTTTCGACTTTCTCTCTCTCCCTCTCTCTCTCCCCCTTTCTCGTGTATATACGTCTATACTCCTTCGCAAGCATAAGTATTTCTTTGCATTAACGTATACAAGCGCCGGCGAG
This sequence comes from Megastigmus dorsalis, assembly GCA_900490025.1. Classification (NCBI taxonomy): domain Eukaryota; kingdom Metazoa; phylum Arthropoda; class Insecta; order Hymenoptera; family Megastigmidae; genus Megastigmus; species Megastigmus dorsalis. Next base: position 2,311 of record UELU01138762.1, read on the forward strand.
ACGTTACAGCTGTACCCTGCTGCTGCCGCTGCTGCTGCTGTTGCTGTGTATTTTCAATTGCCGAGACTTACACCAACGTTGTACTTTGCTCAACAGGAGGAATCATTCGATGGAGTGCACTGAACTAGTTGATATAACTCGGCGGAATTAATTCAAAGTCGCAAATATAGCGGCTTAATGAGAATCAGTTGCATGAACAAAGCGAGATGGAAAGTACGAAAAGAGAGATTATCCGGCGGCGTGCGTACGTTATAAAATCACGTCCGTTTCCTACTCGGGCTCGCTCGGCAATCTCTTACAGTGAAAGAGAGAGAAAGAGAGAGAGAGAAAGAACCTCGGATGTCTCTGGGCGATAACGTCTCGCGGTCTGATAACTCGATCACGCAGAGGAGAGTAGGCGGCCCTCGAACTCGCAGGGCGCGCAATATCAATTTGTCCATCTCTCCTTCTCCGAGTCTGCATATATGTATATAGCTATCGCGGGTTCTCGCGTCAAGGGCGTCTGAGAGAGAGAGAGAGAGATCGGGATGCATAAATGAGCCGAGTCATTCCTGTGAAGGAGGTGCATACGGTGTTTGGTGTGTGCGCCGGCTCCTCGTTGTTTCTTTCGACGGGGCGGATGTGTGTAGCACGCTCTGCCTCGCGATTATTTTGCACTCGCACAGCCGCGCGTGTCCTTGTCAAGAGTGATCGCTCTATTTTTTGCCGGACGAACTGGAGAAAATGCTAATTTTCGGCTTATCTGCCTCTGAGCGGTGAATTTCGCGTTTTGAACGTATATATATATATATATATATTACGAAACTAAATTTCAGATGAAACCAATATAAATATTTTTTGTTTCAACTTCAATACCAAATATATAGTTTAATATTTGCCACGGAGCAAAAATTGAAAATTTCAAATAAATATAATCAAAGAGAAAAAGACTCATTTCGGAAACACGTCAATTTACATTGGAAGCTTTTGTGGTAAACTATCCCCATCGATTTCTACTATACGAGAAAGCGAGCGAACGCAACGCGGAGAGATAGCATTGCGAAAACAACGAAAAAACGCAAAAAAGCATAGAACGAAAAATAAGAAAAAGACAGAAAGGAAAGAGAGCAAAGCGATGGTATAGGGAGTATAGGAACGCGAGAAAAAATATAATGTCAAGCTCGAGAAAGAGAGAAAAAGGTAAAGGTATACGGGCGATATTATCTCCGCGTGCGCCCTGCCACGGTCCCTCTATATATACCTATATCTCTATATATACATATATTTTATACGTACACACACACATATCCACACTGAGAGACACGCGCGTATATACGTATTTATATATATATATATATACGTATAGCTGTGGCACAGCAAGGGAACCCCCCGTTGGGCGCTGCGTGTGTTAATTTGAATCGGGAGAGATTACGCGGGGACTCCCTGTCGCGAGCAGCCATTTTGTATCAAAATGTCGATAAAGGAAGTTCTATCTCTCTCTCTCTCTCTCTCAGTCTCGCAGAGTCGGCGATTCTCCCTTTGCGCGCGATCGCTCATTCGCTCATCGTCGTTCCGCGAGCGGAGAAGAAGAAGAAGAAGCCGCTAATGGCCCCAAGCTCGCAAGACTCTGCTGTGCGCACGCATCGGATACGGCTGCGGCGGCACCGGGCAATATTCAATTTATACGCGCCGCAGTGTATAAGCGCAATTTTCATAATTTTACTGTTAATGATTTCTGCCGTGCGTCTATCGGTGTGCACGTGCAGTACAAAGTGTATATATATATATATGTATATGTATGCTGGACGAGGAAACTCCACCGCCGCGCGAGATTGTTTTTATTGCTCGAAGGATTGGAATTAATTAACTTATTAGCACTGTACGCTGACCTCAAATAGACTACGGCGGTTTTCCCTATACCTCTTTCTCTGCTGCTGATATAACAGTATTTCTAATTTAATTTATTTGTTTTATAAAAAAAAGGCTGTAGCCGATAGAATACATTTTTTTTTAAAAACATTTCGCAACTAGAATCTTGGTGATGTAATTCCGCAAAAATTCTGTTTCATGCGTCACGGAGGGAAAACGTAATTATTTTCGTCGCGTCAGTTTTCATTGTCTGGCTTATTTGTATTTATTGCAAAGGATATAGAAAAACAGCTGAAAGAGAGAGAGAGAGAGAGAGAGAGAGAGAGAGAGAGCGAGTGAGGAGGAAATACAGCGCGTTATATCACTGCCGACATCGTGTAATTCTACTCGGCTTCGCTGGCGTTGCGACTCTCTGCACCCCATAAATATCTCTGAATCATCGTGCGTGTGTACGCTGTTCCTTGCGTATACAGCATTCTTCCTTGTAACTTATCGGCGAGCTTCGCAGGATTCCCTTTGAGAAAATCTGCCGATTCCTATCAAAATAGTTAAAGTGCCTTGAACGATTAATTTTTTCAACATACACTTCGCGATTCATCTCTACACCTTTATTTTCTCGTCCTGTATATAAATTTTTTATCTCTCTCTCTCGAATGTTTAAATCAATCAGCCTTATCTTTGATTGACCGCATATTTAGCGCCTATTGAAAGCGTCTTCATTAGTGCATTATTATTGATTTCCGACTTTCTCAACTAAAGATAACGTGCCTTTGGGTCCACATTAGTTTGTTCGACCCAAATACGTTGCGGCAAAAGAAAAATCACCTTGCTCTTGATAACACGAGGGAAATTCCTATTGGAACAGAAAGTTGGATGTCGCTGAATTCAAATGGTCGGGAGTCCAACAGTGGGAATGGGAGCGTACACATAACTGGAGAGATGTATATAGAGAAAACGGGGAACGGGGCATTGCGAAAACGTCACTCATAATAGCACGGACAATCAAATGCTCATCGGGCCGTGTCGCGCTATTTGTCTCTGCGGAAGACGAGCGGACGTTGGTCGCGGGCCGATATTTCGTTGTGCGCTCACATACACATACACACACATGCAGAGGCGAGTGCAACGATTGTTTGATACACGGCCGATTAAATGATCACTGTACGATTTCGAGCGATAGCCCCGACCGAACGAGCGCCTGCATGCATGTGTATTTGGAATGCTCGCCTACGCGTATTGTTGACCTCGTACTGTACCGCTGCTGTTCTCCCTCTCTGTGTGTATGGGTACGATTTCCGAAGTAATTGCGATGCATCCGTAAAATCGAATTAAAAATCTGCCATGTTTAATCAAGAATCAAGCGCAAGCATGCGAGCCGATATGTTCTCGTTTTTTTTTTGTTCGTTTTTTTCCTTTTATTTTCATTCGTTTGGCCTTTTTCTCCGGACGAGATAAATGTGACGCGGAATTGTAGCTGTTTTTGTTTTCACGTGAAAGTCTTCTATAGGAGCACAAAGGTAGCAGAGAAACATAATAATTGAAAAATTCTTTATTGTAGAGCTGATTTGAAATTAATCAGTGATTACAAATAAGACCTTTCGTTTATACCACAACAAAAGCCAAACTTCTGCACCGTATCGATTTTCGACTTTCTAGAGCAGTCACACTCCGCGGAGTAATGAATGCGGCGAATGAATTGAAAAAAAAAAGGAAATAAATGTTTTCGGGCATAGCTCGCGATTACGGAGCGTTTCATTTTCGGAAGGAAGGAGAACACGAGCGAAGCGCGGAATCGTTACGAAACTCTCCCCAGCGTGACGAAACGGAGCGAGCCGGGGGTCGGGGGTGAGGGGTGCCGTTCACTGGCTCGCCGCTCGTCGACGAGCCTCGCTTCCGACGGAAAACCGCCCCCGATTGAGCAAGAATACGCAAACCCCCGTTGTATTTTCATTGTGCTCTCTCTCTACCCATATCTATTCACATGTTTGCCCAAAACTCTATATACAGGACATAATACCCTCGACGAATGATCTTACACGTGTTATTGTATTTTTCTTTTTTTTTTCTGACTCGGCATGATGTTGTTTGTGAAATGCTCTTGGTAAAAATAAAAGTTACGTTCATTCTTGACTTACGCAGAGTCAGCTTTTGCATGTTTGATTTAGTTTTTGTCTTTATCAAACTTTGTTGCAAACTTTAAAATTATGTTCTCGAAAATGTACAGAAAGGAACGAACTCACCCACAGCCCATCACAGTAAAGTGAGATTCATCGTTATCGTTACTCACCTGTAACAAAAAAGAAACAGCAACATTAGTTTTATCTAAATATTTCATTGCACACTTATATAAAATACAAGAATAATAGTTAAGGATCGCAATAAATATCTCTAAAACAAGATATAAAAAAAAAAGTATCGCGAGCCTAAGCAACAGTACTGAGAGATATGATTTCCAGCTCGACATTATATCATGAAAAGGCGCGAAAAAAGGCAAAGAACAAAGGGCACTGGCGCTTTCCAGCCTGCAGAAACGAAAACTCGCTGAACAAAGCCGAAGCAACAGCAGCAGCTTCGTGTCTCCGCGTGTGTATATACACATAAGCTTCGTTATACGTTCGAATCGGCTCGGTAATCTATCCGCACTCTTTTTCTCCCGCATCATCCCGCATCGCTACCCTTCTATATATATGTATAATATACACGTATGCACACACACGCACATGCACACGCAGCAGTGCTTTTTCGCGCCATCGCGCAGGCTCTCGTGTATCTTTCGCGTATTTCGTTGCAAATTTATCGCGGCTCGCGAAAAATATGAAAACTGGTTTGCCGCCTGAGTGGTCCGACTCATATACGGCCGCAGAGAGAAAGAGAGAGAGAGAGAGAGAGAGAGAGAGAGAAGCTCTTGCGCGAGAGATGAGATCTTCTCGAGTTCTGCTCCCTTCGCAACTCTTCGATGGTGTATGTGAGTGTGTGTGCGTGTGTGTGTGTACCAGCTAAATACACGCTGGGAATGGGAATGTATATAGTGTATGTACGCGTATGAGCGTGGTTGAGGTGTATATGCGTATTTATGCGTGTTTAGTCGTGTGCTTGGACGGGGAAGATAGAGGAGAGAGAGAGAGGGGGGAAAAAATTGTTGGATCAATAGCAGTCGACTGAGTGGTGACACTTCAAAACTTGAGAATTTCAGTATATTTACGAATAATGTCAATCGAACTGTAATATTGAACAGCCTTTTTGTTTAAGCAAAATTTCTATTTATACATATCTCAAATTGTTTCCAAAAATAACTTGCATTATTGAAATACATTCCTATACAAACTTGATTAAATCCATAATATCAGAGTTCACTTGCCGAAGCGTGTTTAAAATTATCATAGTAGTCCGCGCTAAGATTTAATTAATTTTGCGAGCGGGATTGAATAGCGGAGTGTCATGTAATTTAATCAGATGCAATTTAATTCGTGTATATATTTTACGGATTAAATGAAATAAACTTGTATGATAAATGAATAGCATGTGTTTCTCTCCCTATCATGTGCTGCGAACGAACGCTGACTGTAATCGGCCCATCTTGTGGCGCGAATGCATAAACATGTTCCACAGAGATCCATAGGCCAAGGACAATCGTCCTTTTGCAAAAGCAAGCCTTACGACCTTGTGCTCGATATACTTTTATCGCAAGCATTACTTTTGTTTAACCTTTGCCACCTATCATGGACTTTAATGACTCTTTAAAATGTGAGCTTGGCGCGATTAAATATTTGGTACACCGAACCGAGATTACTCGTACACAACTTTATTTCGAATAATCTATTAAATTTATTGCTACATCTAATTTTATAAAACTTTGATTTATAATACTTCATAATGACATACAACCAAATATGTATTTATACATATGGGGATAAGGTGTACTTGTCATTATTCCAATTAATAAAAATAATTGCCGAGGGCTCTAGTAAATCAAATTATTTTACTACAGTTATAAACTTGTTGAAACTAATCGTCGCAGAGAGATTACCTTATCAATCTCTACTACGCGGACTTTTGCAATACCGTTTATTTAAAAACATTATAGCCGCGGCGTATCCAATTACTGTTATTAAACTAATTCTTCGCCATTTACTACTCTACGGTCATTCGCTCGCCGTTCCACGTTATGTTCGCCAAAAGAAAAGGAGGAGGAAGAAAGAGAGAGAGAGAGAGAGCTACGCACGAATAAGCGCCCATATAAGATGGAAAACTATATACGCATCGAGTAAAAAAGGCGAGACGCCGAGCAACGAAAAATGGCAGCAGGCGAAGAAGGGAGGGGGAGGCCAGGCCGCAAAGAAAAATACGCAGCAAAGGATAAGAGAGATCCTTTCTCGTAAACCCCTACTTACGTAATTTTAAATTAAACTGTGACGTTTTCAAATTAACGTTTTTGCCCCGTTTCTCCTTTCCTCTCTTTTTCCTTCTCCCTCTCTCTCTCTCTGTCTCTCTTCCGACGTCGCTTCGGCCGCATTTCCTCGCGCATACCTTCTCTCTCGTTCTCTCTCTCTCTCTCTCGCTCCCTTGCACAGAGCTCGTTCTCCATCTGCGTGGCGGCTGCGAGAGAGCCTCGGAGGTTTTCCTCTCCTCGGGCAGGAGAGAGGCAAACTTGTGATATTACCGGCGGCAGCGCGGAGGAGAGCTTTTCCTCGTCGACGCGCCACGCTCTCGCGTAATTTAGGTACCAGGAAATTGGTTTTCTCGACAATGAAATAGAAGAATGCGCCGAGAGGAGCCAGAGAGAGAGAGAGAGAGAGAGAGGGGAAGCTATATAGAGTGAGAAAGAGATCGCTAGACACGATCCACGACAGAGACACGAGGAATTAAAAAGGTAATGGTGGGGGAGAGAATTTTCGCGTACGGCTTATTGTACACTCGATATCATTAACGCTCGCTGCCTGATAATAAAAGAGCGCGCGGCTGATACGTGTCGCCGAAAAATTCATTTCTCACGCGCGCAGTCGAGTCGTGAAAAAGGCCTATTGTTCGCTATTCGAGTCGTTTGCGTGCAAGTACTGCAGATGACAAGATGCTCCGCTCGTGAAGGACACTTGCAGAAAATCGGGTGAATAACGCGAGGAAGGTTTTATTTTACGAGGGATGGCGTGTGCACGTGTGAAAAAAGCCGGAAATTTTTTCCTGCACGCTAATAAAAGAAAGGCATTCTTATCAATCACGCAGCTTTCTTTTCCACCAAGTTCGCGCACCTGATTAAAATTTCCTCCTCGCACTCGAATAAGTGACTGGATTTTCAAGGAAAATCCTTTAAAAAGACTTTCACGCTCATTACGCATAATTATCTATAGGTAATCAAAAGTAAATTTTCCGCTTACATCCTCGGCAAGACGTGGTCCGTCACATAAAATCAGGTTTTTAATTGATTCAGCTTGTATGTCTACAAGTTTCTTCCATTTGGCACAATGCGAAAAAATAGTACGCGTATACACTTGATAAATTAAAACGTATAGTACGCGGCATAGAATTTTATCTTCGAAAACTGATTAGCAGACGTAAAGGCCACGAGCACCGATAATTTCTGTTTACAAAGTGGCTAATACCACGAGATAAGCAGCTGTGCGCGTATACACACCACCGGTCGTCGGGGCACAGCTCGTTAAAGAAACAAAATTATCTACGATATTTCAATGATGCCACGAGAGTTTGTATACGCGGCAATCGTCCACAATATTCTCTGCGCCTCATAATAAAATTCCCATGACTCGATGGCGGGAGGTAGATAGAAGGGAGGGAGGACAGGGTAGGGCATTTTTTTCCCATTTATAATCACTCCATAAATTTCGACTGCGCGCGCTCGGAAAACAAACCGGGATGCGGCAAAAAAAGGCAGCTTCTTCGAATCCTATTAGCGCGATAAACAATTACCGTGCACCGTGCGAGGTCAATAAGCAAGAGAGAAAGAAAAAAGGTCTGAGCAAGCATCAAGCGCGAGCGGATTGAAATAAGATTGCGGAAGTCGAGTTAGATACGCACCGGTGCACGCGCAATCCATTCCCTCTCTCTCTCTCTCTCTCTCTCTCTCTCTCTGAGCCGTCATCCTCGCGACTCGGCATCGCAGTTTATAACGAACGCAATTCGAAGGTAATTATCCATTACGATCGAATTATGTCTGACTCTATAACATCCTGCGATGCAAAGCGCCCGTATGTGCATACATGCACACGTATATATGATAGACGCAGTTTTGTTGTGGATTGCATATGCGCGTGTGCAGCCAGAACAAGCAGGCGCAAGAGAGATAGAGGATTGAGAGCGAGAGAGAGAGAGAGAGAGAGGGAGAGATAGAGAGAGAGGTTAGGTTCGGTAATTGCTCGGTCGTCGGATCTGAATAAAATACGAAACGCTACCGGAGTCTCGGCTCGTCTCGTCTGCCTGTCCGTCCGTCAGGCCTGCCTCGGCCCTGTCTGTCACTCTGACGTGGGAAGACACAAGCGCGCGGCTCCGCAGCCACTGCTGCGTGTATATATACACGGTTCGCGAGGATCCACCATCCACACACCACAGAGAGAGAGAGAGAGAGAGAGAGAGAGAGAGAGAGAGAGAGAGCCGGAAGGCAACCTACCGAAAGCTAGTTACGATTGTTCGGGAACTCGCCAAGTCATGCGAGCCTCTGCGCACCCCCCTTTACCTCCACCCACCCGCCGCCGCCCGGAGAAAATGCGAACGCGAGCGCGCTTACGTGCCCGAGCGAGGTGCAATTTCGCAGACATGCAATCATAATCAACGTTATAGGAGGGATTGTGTGTGTGTGTGTGGATGTGGATGTGGATGTAGTGTGGAGCGGCGGTAAGCGAGAGGGAGAGGATTCGATGCGCGATTTCGCCGTGCATTATTGAGCGCCGCTGTTGTGGCGTCGATTGCGGGACTGTCCGTTCTTTTTCCAAGCCGTAATGGATATACACTTATTTTGCTGTATAGAGCCGCTTTCGCGAACCGCAGTGCATTACGAATTAAGATGTGGCCATGCTATGTGTTTCGGCTCATTATGGATAATGGTTTTTGTAAAAACATTATTCGTTTTTTGTAAGCCAATACACATACCATGTGAGAATTTAACCATTGTTCGTTTTCTTTATTTATCCAGTCAATTATGCAAAAATCAGTTTTGAAATTCACTGAAAAAACCGTCTGTACATGCACTGAATGTATGAACAGTGGTTAAATTCCCAGATCAGATTCAAATTTAGAGAGTACAAAATGTATGCAAGAGACAGACGGGTGTGAAGAAATAAGGGATGACGTCAAGATTAAAATCAATCCGGCGTAGACTTGCATTGCTGGCGAGGTCAATTAGTCGGACGACGCGGCGCGTCGGGTGCACACTGCAGGCCCCAATAACGATCTGGGCCCTTGCGAGTCCTGCCCCTTTCCGTGAAACCGCACACGCTCGCGCGTGCACTCGAGGACGCGCCGAGGCGCATCGCCTAGCGCGAGAGCTCGTTTCCTGCGTGGACTTTGCGCCATCGCGCTAATTTGCCGCCGCAGTGCGAGAGAGAGAGAGAGAGAGAGAGAGAGAGCGGATTATCGAGATATCGCCCCCGGAGGAGAACGAGAAACGAAATCGAGTGATTTTCGACGGAAACGCGTCCTTTGCGGTTTTGCGGCTCGTCCCCTCTTATACTCTTCTCCCTGCACTCTTATACTTTATCCGTGTGTGTTAGTGTGGTACCTGCATGCGCATACATACACGACCTCCATTCAATTACGAGTGCGCGCGCCCGCTGTAATTTCCGTTCGCCCTTCTTTTGCAAGCGTGCAGTGTCTGTGTATACGGGCCTCTTGAGTTCACGCTTCGCCGAGTGGGCCAGGTATTTTGAGACGATACGGTTGCGGTTGGGCCTCGAAATTAGACACTGGCTTGACTTTCTTCGCATCTATATTGCAACAGTTTCACTTTTGCATACTCGAATATAATTCGTTAAGTCCTATATTCTATTTTATATTTGACTGTTAGTTAGTGATAATGTGCATATATTATATAATACAGCATATATTATCATACTTGTCTGTCATAATGATCTGTTACTACTGAAATCCATATAGTGTTGCACACCTGGCCGATATCTTATATTTTAACTATTTTATGGAAAATATAATTCTTTATTTCATGCATAATTAATAAAATCTAATAATCTTTTCCTTTCTCCGGTTAATACGAAATTCGTTAAATAAAAATCATTTCATAAAATTAGTTGCACAGTCAGAAACAGTGTCACCACCGACCATCAACAATTTCCTCGCATTCACCGGCTCGTTACTTTTCTCAATAATTAGCTACGCAATTTCCAGTACTGGTACGAGAACGGCAATTTACTAGATACGAATAAAATAACATTATTTATTCCGCAAAATAAAAAGACTTTATTGGATAGCGACTTTCGCCGAACTCGTCTAGTCGCACGCGAAAATAATCATGTCCCCCATCCACTCGTCGACGACTAATACACAGGCATAAAGTCCACGCGCATATCCCCCGACAGCGAACACGAACAATCGCGCACCAAAGTACCGAAACCGCAAAGAGCCAACGAAACGGAATACACACAGTTCGTCCGAAGTATGTCAATGGCCTCTCTTCGAGTTCTCCTCTGCGGTAAACCGCTCAGTCATGCTCGCTGCTCGTAGCGGCTAGTGTGCGAGCCCTTGCTGCACTTCTTCTGTTTTTTTTTCTCTCTCCTCGCTTACATAGGAGCGAGAAGCGAAGGGTTGCTTCGAGTCATGCGAGGTGACGTGTCGACAAGACACACATACGCACATCACAGACAGAGACAGACACTGGCGTAACGCGACGCGTCAGGTTTAAACGGCCGAAAAAGGAAGAAAGAGAGGTTCTCTCCCACTCTCTCTGTCTCTCGCTTGCACTTGTTCTGGAAAACGATATCGTGTCCGTGCGTCACGAGCACTCAGAAATCCCTCCGAGTAAGGCTGACTTACGGATTTTTAGGCTCGCATTCATAAGGACCATCGTTCGCTCGCCTTTTTTTCTCCGCGTATACCCGCGCGTCGAAAAATACCGGGATGCACATTTTTCGTTGAGCGTGGATGATTCAGAGCTGCGAGAAAGAGACGCTATTGCGCAAAAACGTTAATACGTTGTTTAACGGGCAATTATGTGTAGCATTCGTTCTCTTCTTTATTATGATACTAAGTAATTGCGTGGCGCAGCGAATAACGCAACGCTCGTATCGCGGGTATTAAGGACAGAGTCGCCTTCTTCTCTTCTTTTACTTTTTTCCTTTTTTTTTTTCATTCCAGGATTCGACGCGACGACCGTATGCATGAGAGAGAGAGAGAGAGAGAGAGAGAGAGAGAGAGAGACTTTGTGCACACAGGCTGTGCAGTGGCATTGTGTTGCGCAACGTTAATATCAAATGGCCTACGGTAGTGCGCGGTATAATCTGTTATTTATGCCGTTATATTTTTATAAGGCGTCAATCGCTTTATTAATAGTGATTTGTAATGAACGACTTCATTTGCATCGATTAGTCATTCTATTGAAAATGTGCGCGCTCCATTATCGATTATTACGTAAAATGCGAGATAGAGAGAAAAAGTGGGAATTTTTCATAAATCTGAAAAACAATCGAGAATGATGAATAAATAAGGCACAATTGTTGGTGTGAAACTTGAGAAGAGCAGATATGAGAAAAAAAAAAAGTTAAAGGAATCTTTGGAATCGGAATGCTCTACATGTATAGCTTCATTCTCGGCTTGTCCCGGTGCCTCAGTTATACAATGTGAATATATGGGCCCGGCCATATACACGGCGGCGCGTCTTCGCAAAACGCTGCACGCCTAGGTCAAGACTTTCGGCTTCTCTTTCGCGCGCGCGCGCCGGGAAGAGCGATCGCGGCAATAATTTATAGGATTCCCCATTCATCGAGAGGGCGAGAACTTGCTTTCTCTCTCTCTCTCTTACATATGCACATGCGCGGCAGCAGGGCTCAGGCATACTGCGGAGTGAGAGAGAGAGGCCGCGGCGCGAGCTCTTATTCTCGGTCTCCCTCTTCCTCTTCTTCCTTCAGCGGTGATATCAATATCTTTCGCGCAGGCGGGGAGAGAAAGAGAATCCACGGATGATTTCCGAGGTCGCTAATGCATGTAATTGATCTATTGTGCGATGCATTAGCCCTTAGGTATCATGTATCTCTCGCGTGCTTCTTCTCTCTTCTTCTTCTTCTTCTTCTTCTCTCTCTCTCTCTCTGTCTCACCTTCTACAGTGAGAGCGATCCTCGAGAATAATAATACTCGAGGCTGGAATCGAGAGCGGTGCGGGATACGGCACACAAAGCCGCGACAATTTTTCACGCTCTCCTTCCTATATGCCTGAATGCATACATGATGTATCGTGAATCGTGCGCGTTTCTTCTTTTTGCCTTATTATTTTAGTTTTGTTTAAGTAGGCTTTTTTGTATAGGATTTCGTGTCGCATGCTGTGCATCGAGTCAATCGCTCATTTATCAAGTGCTCTAAGAACGTCGTATTAACGCTCGTGAGTTTGTTAAAATGTATTTTTTTTAAGTTAAATCAGTAATACGAATACCGCAGTATGCAGCTTTTTTTCTACGAAATTTGAAGTTCTTAATAAAATTATAGAACGAAATATAATCTAACGCCGTTCTGCTGCAATCTGCTTTCCGTCATTTCTTGACATCACAATTGCGTTAATTTAAACGATATAGATTCAACAAGTCGAAATCTCAGACAAAAAAAGGTCTTGGAGTATTTCAAACGACTCTATCCTCTGGCCCCTATTAATTCTCCCTGATAACCGAGCAAATTTATCTCTCATTATTTTTCACCTACCTCCCGAAAAAGAAAACCGAAAAACAAGATCAAAAAATTAAAAGAAACAAGAGAAAAGGAAAAGTGGACAAGATTCAGTAACACATCGCATATGTGTCCACAGATCCAGCACGAGATAAGTGAAAAAGCAAAGCAAACAAACAAACAAACGCCTGGCAAGGAGGAAGAAGAAAGAAGACGTGAGCTGCCTCGCGCGTATACCGGGATCTACAATCGCTCGGCTCGCGCTTGCGTCTCCTGGACAAGGAAATTCATAAGATCCGAACTTTATTCGCGTGCGCGCGTGCTGCACACTTAAATTTATATTCTCGGCTGTGGCGGCTGCGATGTGCTGCGCGCGCGAGGCTCAGGAAATTTCGAGCCCTCTCTCCTCTCTGAAAACTGACCGACGGCCGTAGATAAGGAGAGCCGCAGGGCGCGGGTCACTTCTCTCTCTCTCCCTCTCTCTCTCTCTCTCACTCTCTTTCTGCTCGCGACTCTTTATGTGTGCCGTACGAGTATATAGAGACGCGCAGATATATCCGCTTTGGAATGGAGCTCGCGCGCGCGAGACGTGAACGTCTCAAGCAAGCCGAGCTGCGAGCCCCCAAAGAGGAGCGAGTGAGAGAAGAAGCAAAAGCACGAGCGAACATGCGAAGCAATCGTAAGTTAGGGAGCGAAAGTAAGAGAGAGAGAGAGAGAGAGGGTTTTAGCCGCGCGAACATAAAGTTCCAGACTTACGACGCGAGATCCCCGATAGCTCCTCGCGGTGGGCATGAAAGCATCGGTGAAAAAAAGAGCTCCGAGAGAGCGAGAGAGAAAGAGAGAGAGGGGGGGGGGGGAAATAAAAATGCGCGCTCGCGAGCTCCGAGGAAAAAAAGGAGGCTACTTCTCTCTCTCTCTCTCTCGTCCGTTCGTGTCCTGAAGTGGAGGCGCGCAAAACTTTGGTTAGGTTATGGGTGTACGTGAATGCGTGGAGTTTTGTGTATTGGTAGCTGCGAAACCCCGCGGCGAAGTTGCCCGGCCGCTACAGAACTCGGGATTTCTCTTTTTCCTCGCTTTATCCGCGCTTTTGTTTCCTCGACTTCCCTTTTTTTACCTCTCCTGCACCTCCAGTTTCCTCTATTTCTGCGCATTTCATTATTTAGTGCGCGCTTCTCGCTTTTTGCGCTCTCCTGCCCCACGCGCGGAAAAATGAAGATTTACTCGATAGCCTTAATAACGAAATCTTGGATACGCTAACAGCTCTCAAGTACTTTTTGGTCGTTATTATACTCATTGTAGCTTGAGATCACATTCATATGCTTCGTGCGTTGCCGATCGATACCTGTGACTTTATAAAGAGTGCTCGTGCACTTTACGAGGAATTAAAAAGAAAGATTATAATTAAATTGTAGTGGTTGGTTCTTAAAAGCACGTCGCAGCCGTGCATTAAGATATTTATTTTAAGATATCGACTTATCATTTCCTTTTTATTGTCGGGGCATTAATAAACAAACTGGAATGATGTCATGCGCGAATTCAATTTAAAGGAGCCGGAACTGAAACAAGAAAAATAGCCTCCTGAAATTATACAAAAATTTTCTTATTCAACTTTGCAAACTTTGCTCGAATCTCGAAAGGATCACGGAGAGAGCCCGAAACTAGAGCCCCGGTGAAAAAAGATGAGAAGCAAAGCGTAGAAAAAAAAAGAAGCATAGCCCGCAGAGAGAAAGAAAGAACTGCAGCGGCGCAAGTTCGTGGTCTGTGCATAGTGGGTTCAATGCAAGCGTGGTGCAAGTAAGCGCGATTTCATTATTTTATTTCTCCCCGGTATTCCTCCCCGTCGCGTCTCTCCTTCTTGCCCGTACCTCTGCACCCACAGAGACACACTGCACACACACACACACACATACACACACACATACATGCAGAGAGGTATAGGCTATACGCGAGTTCGCGCGTTAGACCCCTGCGGCGACCAACCTGTCTTTCCAACACCGTCGTCCGCGCGCTATCTCCACGCGGATAGGAATACCCGATAATCCTCTCGAGGGCGCTTAAATTTTTCTTCGTGCCGACAACGAGGTGGGTCTCTCTTGCCTTCCTCCTCACCTCCTCGATAACGATAACCAAGTGTGTCCCTTTTCGATGCAGACACACTGCACACACACACAAACACACGGAGGCTTATACTAGATAAGACCGCGATTCGCGCTTTTTTCCTATATACCTTTTCTCGGGGTTCTCTCTTTGTGCAGCAGCCCGAAAGAGTTATCATGCCTGTTTTGCACCGAGACTTTGTATATATACATATATGCGGGTAGTTGTATATGAGTGTATATCGGTATTGCCTCGAGGCTCCCAGCAGATTCTGCCCGATCTTTAGCATGCTAACGGTCAACGAGGATCACTCGATCTTATATGCGGATAGGAGCCGTGTTAAACATTTATGTTTTCTTTTGGTTGTAGTAGATACCGGGATGCCGTTTGGGATTTACACGAGCTCTCGCGATTTATGACTCTTTCCACCATGAGGTTCCGTGTTTAAGCGAGTTTTTCCGGAAAATAGCGAAAATCATTCGTTGGCACCTGTTTTTATCCCAGCGCGCTGAATTAATAAGGATTAGACGAAGCAAAATGTTGCAGCGAGCGAATCACCGTGCGGCTGTTTTTTTTTTGGTCGCGTACACGTTGCATGCGAAAACAACAAAGAGTCGTAGAATCTGCCGGGAACATAATTCTTTATATTCCACGGACGCCGGAGCGGCACAAAGCGCATATTTTCACGGAATAAGCGCGCGCGCGTACGTATAAGCCCATCTTTAAAATTAGCCACGCATAAGCGCATCAACAATTCGCATTGTCGTCTAATCAGGTAAAAATTGTTCCCCACACAACGCGGATACCCTCATCCTCACAATGCACACCGCACGACAATGACTCGCCCATATACAGCGAGCCACAACAACTCGAGAAGACGAAGAAGAGGATGGAAGAAGAAGAAGAAGACCAGCAAGACGAGTAAAAAGAATTCCTCGCCAGGAGAGCAAGAGAGAGAGAGAGAGAGAGAGGGAGTAAGATCACTCTGATGAATTATAGGATCCCCCGGTGATAATGATGAACCGTGTTTACACTGAAGCAGATCTTTCCAGGGGCGCCTTCTCTCTCTCTCTCTCTCTCTCCCATTTTCTTCATTCTCATATGACTCGCGAGCGTGCGTGTGTATATGTGTGTGTACGAAAAGTACCGTCGGAGGTCAACGGGAACGAGATAGAGGAACATATCGCGCAGAAGAGAAGGCGCGCAAGAACTTCTCGGCTCGCCGATCACCAAATAGGAGGCTGCAGTGCAGCAACGGGAGAGAGGGAGAGAGGGAGAGAGAGAGAGAGAGGTAGATTCACGACGCGACTCCTTTCTCATGTAAATACGATGTAGCCGCGTGTAAGCGCGACTGACCGCGCCTTCTCTATCTCGCTCTCTAGCCTCGCTCACTATATAGCTTATACCTATATAGTATACACGGCGCGCACAATGTCGAGGTAGAAAGAGTGAGCGAGAGAGCGAGAGCGAGAGAGAGAGAGAGAGAGAGCTGCTGGGCGAGCGAGGCAAGCGATCCCCCACCTAGGCGGCCTCGTCGTCGTCTCTCATAGGACGTATCTTTAAAGTCGACGTATGGCGGATAGGAGGAGGAAGGTGGAAAGGCGCGCGGAGGTGGTGCCTCTCCTCTCTCTCTCTCTCTCTCACTCTCTTGGAGAGGTGGAGTGGAGCGAGCGAGCGAGAGAGAGAGAGAGAGAGACGACTGCGACGACGACGACGACCGCCCGTAAAATATATCAGCCGCTGTGTGACTTCTCAGGGCAGCCACAAATCACGCGACCCCCCGTCGCTCTCTACGACTACCCGCCGCCGCCGCCGCCCGAGAGAAGAACAAGTGAGAGAGAGAGAGAGAGAGAGAGAGAGAGAGAGAGAGAGAGAGAGAGGTGAAGGGAGAGAGGGAGGGAGAGGTGCACGCGGTGTGGGTGTACCTTTATGCGCGCTATACATAGTGTACGAGAGAGGTAGAGTCCTGCATCTACACAGCACAGAGAGTGTGGAGAACGCGCGAAAACGACTGCTCTTACAGAAAGAAAGAGAGAAAGAGCCTGCGATCTAACGATCGGGCGTGCAGCTTCTATTGGGTCGTGAACACAGAGCTCACCTTCTTTTTCCATGCTACTTCGATCCCGCCGTGAGTAAGACTCGCCTGCATGTGTGTGTGTATATATATATATATGTATATATATGTATGCATATATATATGTGTGTGTGTGTGTGTGTGCACGCGTGGTATGCGGGTGCTCGTGGCGATCGGCGATCGCTGATATACCAGCTGCCCCGTGAGTTTAGATGATAATCTACAAGTTTTTTGACTTAAGTTTCTGCCGGTGTATACAAGTCGGCCAAGTGCTCCGCTGCGCAGATGTTCGATACAGATGATATATATATATATATATATATATATATACGCAGTCGGGAGCTCGTTCCAAGACCTAATTTACGCAACGCATGTGTGTATTATGTTTGATTTACTCGGCACGTCTCGAACGAAAAATTGGTAAATCGCACCTATTGCGGTAAGTTTAAATTATCGCAGTCATCGAGTTAAAGGCGAGTAAGCTTTTTCCGAGGCCCCCCTTAAATTCAGGATTTCGAGATAAAGCAGACGAGCAGCTCTCAGCAGAGAGAGATAGAGAGAGCGAGAGCATCGTATACCAGCGGCTGATTTCGTATAATCTCGTATTAAATATACGCGGCTGCAGTCATAACTATAACGAGAATTTTCAACCGCAACCGAAGAAGTAGAATGAAAAAAAAAAAGAAGAAGAAACTTGCCGTGGCGTATAATGAATCATCGGTCTGTGGGGGTTAGAGGAGGAGAGCGAAGAGGCGAGTTTGGTAGCCTGTGTATAGGCAGTAAGGCTGCATCAAAGATACCGAAGAGAAGACATCGTTCGGGGGACGTTAATCCTCGCGAGAATCTATCCTATCGTTGGCCTAAGCACTTCTGTACATCGAGACGCTCGAACGCGCCGCAGCCGGTGCGCTGTTTCGAAGAAGAGAGGAGAGAGAGAGAGAGACAGAGAAGAGAGAGAGAGAGAACAAAACGATATAATAAAAAGGAGTATACAAAAAAGGAACGGCGCGGGCCGCGGTCTACTGCTGGACACGATCAAGCCCGAGGAATCTTTGAATACCATTAATGAGACTCGTCCAGGAGAAAGGGAGAGCGGAGGAAAAAGATAGAGAAAGAAAACGAGAAGGACGCGAGGAGAAGAAAGGCAACAGCAAGAGAGAGAGAGAGAGAGAGCTGGACGGGTTGCGCGCGGTCTTCTCTCTCTCCTTTTGAGAGAAGCTGGCCTTTTGTTGGACCTCGTGAAGTGAGCGAGGAAATAATGCTCCGTGGAATGTGACCCGTGCACCTCCTCTCCTTGCCTCTCTCTCTCTCGCTCTCTGTCCCTCTCATTCTTTCGTGTTCTCCTCTTACGTATATACGTGTGTAGATCGACACGCTTCTCTCTCTCTCTCTCTCTCTCTCTCTTTCTCTCTCTTTCTCGCTTGGAGAGCTGCATCATTGTGTTCCATCGCGGGCATGCGAAAGAGAGCCAATGCCGCACGCCGCCATGGCATCGCCGTTGATGATTCACGAACGATCCTGGAAAAGGCCCCGCGGTGCTGGAATCGCACGCGCGACTGGATTCGTTAGCACTGTCCCAAACTATGGATGCGTATATTTATCACCGCCGTCATCTTTGTTCAACAATATATATATATAACGTTTAGCTAAATATCGTCGTATCTTTGGAATCGCGATTCTCCTATATAGTCAACATTGATAAACTAGACAAACTGAGAAGCGATTTAATTCTAATCATAATATTTAAAGTGGTATATTCTAATGAAACGTGTTTTTGTTTCGAGATGTATAGTCAGAAAATGAAATACAACAATGCAGGCACCATAAATTACAGCCTGTTGTGATAGCTGACGCTAGATGAATGCGACTATTCGCGCAAACTGACAAATACCCGGCTATAAAATTAAATCAGAACGCGGAGAGTAACTACCGTCCGACCAACGTTAAATCCCGTAGATTTTTTCCCGCGCATACATCGATGATGCCGCATATAAAGGGAAGACGTGAGAACCCGAGAAAGAGAGAGAGAGAAAGAGAGAGTGAGAGAGAGGGAGGGAGAGAGAGCAGCGAGACTCGAGCAAATAAAGTTTATATAAAGCCGCGGCCGCGCGTGGTACCTCCGACAGCAAAAAGCAGCGACGCGAGAAGATCGACACAAAAGCCGGCTGTCTCCAATTAGGTATAACGTGAGACGACGACGCGCATATGTACATATACATATATATACATATATATATATGTATACGTGTATGTAGAGGCGCACGCGCGCGAGTTCGTCAATCTGCGGGACCAAAGAAAACTGGTTATAAACGTTGGACTGCATATTTCATTTGCAATAAAATGGATATAGGAAAGGGAATGAGAAATCTCGTTCGACAGGGGCCCACGTGTACGTGCATCTGTGTGCATGTGGGTCTGTGTCTGTGTCTGTGTTTGTGTATGTATGTATGCGAGTGAGTGAGGCCCTTGGTAGAGGAGCGTTTTTTTTCAGAGTGTCCGGGGCCCCGCGATCGCTCATTCTCGACGTATATCGTTATTAGCGTTATTGCCATCTCGTTGTCGTTGCCCTGTTGTTATTACTGGAAAAAATTGATAGACGACAGCTGCCGGGGAAAAGGAGGAGAGAGAGAGAGAGCGAACGCAGTCATTTATAACTCAAAACGAGAGAGAGAGAGAGAAAGAGAGGGAAGGAGAAAGCTTGATTAGAAGTACGAAATGAGAGCGCAAGCTAACCGAACTCGAGTGCAGGAATGTGCGTGGGTCAATAGCCCGCGCGCGTCTTAGAACGCGGTAAAAAGTGCTACGGACCGATTGTTCGTCATTCACCGCGAGACTATATTCATTGCAAGACCATTTAAGTTTTTTCCAAACGTAATATCCTTCTTTTCAATCCTTGCTTTGGTAATTATGCACGATAACGTTTCCCAGTTTCGCAAATACTTATATCTGCATTCACATTAAATAATGAATTTATACTTCGAGCAGTATTTTCACATGATAGTCATGAAATATAATCGATTTCATGGAATAATAAGCATAAGCGCGCGCGCTTACGTAACGTATATAATATTCAATACAATTTGCTCACTCGAGTTGCTGCAACAAACACTGCAGGCGCTCGTATCGCATTAACGCAGCGGGTAATTTTTAGTTCATCGCTCTTATCGGATGTAAATCTCCCTGTGGAATCCGATATCTGGGAAATCGAGCAAACCGCGCCGAGAAAGCAAAAACAGAAAAGAAGAATTTAGAGAAGTGCATTTTTCCAT
The DNA here is from genome assembly GCA_900490025.1 of Megastigmus dorsalis. Classification (NCBI taxonomy): domain Eukaryota; kingdom Metazoa; phylum Arthropoda; class Insecta; order Hymenoptera; family Megastigmidae; genus Megastigmus; species Megastigmus dorsalis. The sequence goes on from UELU01138762.1 coordinate 22,426, forward strand.
GCATTATGCGGATCTTTATCTCGCCATCCTTTACCTACTTTTTGCTCGGTCGCGATCACTGTATATATATAGAGATATACACACCTTATCCGACATTATTCCTCCGTCTCTTTCTCTATTTATCCGTAGAGTCGCGCGCACGCGGCCGCGCAATCTCGAGTCTCCGTCTCTCGTTATTAATATCGAATAACGAGGAGAGAGAAGCTCCTCGCTAGAGAAGCAAGCGCGCGCTATTCTTTATTAACCAACACCCCTCACCACCGCACTCTATAGACCCGCTCTCTCTCTCTCTCAGTGTTCGCCAAGTCGTTGCAACGAGAAGAAGCAAGAAAAAAAAGGAGGGAGGCGGCTATAATATAGTACTTGTTATAATCTCAGGATACTCGAGCGATAAGATCTTGGGTTTTACGGACGATAACGAAGTGGTGTGTGCGGTTCGCCATTTTTGCGTGGATATTTGAATTTATATCGATAATGCTATCGTATCAATTTCACCTGAGAATTTTCCACGTTTATTATGGACATTAATAATTGCAAACAATCGCGGCACGATCGACTCGATCGCATATACTCGTACGTATATTTGTACAGATGTAATGCAGTTTCTTCGCGCGAGGCAAAACAAGCAGTAAGGCACGATTGATCGCACGGTAAGCATGGCTTTTCCCCATGCTACACACCTAAAAGAAAATGAAAACGTCCATTTAAAAGCAGCCAATTAAGTATCGAAGGCAATAGTAGTTGCGCGATCCGCCTGTTTATCGAACGGTAAAAGCGTTGGAGATCGAAAAGAAATTTTAATAACCTTCCTAAAAAAGAAAGGTGGTTCGTTTGGAGCACGGAGCGTGAGAATTCGCGCGTAGCCGAGTGAGAGAGGAAAAGCGCTATTGCATAGGGTACAGCGATAAGGGTCCAAGCACTTGAGCATTCTATTCGTGTAAAGCGCGCGCTGCGTGCGCGAGACGTTAATTTTCTGTGCACGCCGAGGAAAATAGAGTCGCGCGCTGCCGCTGTCTTTTCGTTTCTGTAAAGTGCGCGTTTAGATCAGGGGCCGATAGCTACTACTGCTGCTGCTGCTGCTACGCGGACCGATAGGCTACAACAATTTGTGCGTTACACACGGCCGCTTACATACTTATATTAAAATCGAGAGTTGGCAGCGATTCGCGTTTTTATTTATACCGTCAAGGATCGTGTACGTTTACAAATTAGCTTCCTCTTTCGATGTTGCTTATATAATAAGATAGCTCTTATGAGTGCTACTCCGCTTTATTTCATATCGTTAGCTATGGTTTAGTAAGTTTTTATAACTAACTTTAACTTATCACTTATTGATTTTAAGTTATGCCACTGTTTGAGACATATCATTTTTTTAGTATTAAGTCAATTTATTCTTTTTATGGGAGGATATTATAATTCTTTCAAATTGTAAAACCGCACGTAAATTTTTAAGAAAATTTACAACAGTTCCGAAAGGGCAACATCCAGTCTTGCACCATAATATTTTATACGATAAACGAGGAGAATCCAGCGAATACATACACAACAAGGAAAAAGATTCGAAATTTATCTCGCGTTCGAAAAAGGAAGACGGATTTTGAAGCGCCTGCTTTTAGCCTCGCTCGAAATACCGCGTCGTCGATCGAATCCTGCCTACCTACCAATGTAAAACGAGCTCAAACGGGCTCAAAAATAACAAAAGCTGCCGCGCGGCGCGAAGACACGTGCAAATCGTTTGCACGGCTTATTTCTCCGGGCACATGCGAGAGTGAGAGTGAGAGGAAGAGACGATAAAGAGAGCGAGAACTCACGATGTAAACGTTCTCACTCCTCCCCTTATTATTTATTCGCCGGTCTGCGCGAGCCGCTCGCTTGCACACTTACAACTATTTTCGTCGTCTGCGCTGCAGCATCGCATTCAACGCACTTTCTCTCTCTCTCTCTCTCTTTGGATTCAGTCGCTGCATTGGCTAACGAATGCGGTTATAATTGCACGCGAACCTAATGGTTATTGATGGGAACTCCTTACTCTCGTTGGCGCGAACGTCTCGGTGTTGTATATGCGCCAAGCCCCCTTACCGCCATAAGTCGGCGTTACTTTAGCCCACTCTCCTCCTTGGCCTCAGGAAATCGTTGCTTTTCGAGACTGCTGCTGTTGCTGCTGCTGCTGCTGCTGCTGCTGCGTGTGATATAGGGAGTTAGACGCGGACGGACGAAGAAGAGAAACGCGACCCCCCGCCGCCGCTGCTGTACACACGTGCAGTGTGCATGCTCATATATATGCGAGAGGTTTGATTCGCCGTGGGGGCGCATGTCTGTTATTTTAATCCGCCCCGATGATGATCGCGTCTTTACCACTTTTATGCCCGATCTCGCGGCGAGAAAAGGTGGAACGGCCCGTGTATGCCTGCACCGGAGAGCGGAGGATTTATTTATACGAGCCATGAATAGGAGCTCATCTTTTACGGATGGACGGGGTTTTTTTTTGCGGTGGATCGCGAAAGGGCTCTTTATGCCCGCGCGGGTTATGGAATTTCGAAGGAGATGCGTGAGCGATGACGGTTTACGGCCAGCTGCGATTCCAGCGGCCCTTCTTTTTTTTTTTTTGTTGCCGCGCGTTCGATGATTTCGATTTGCGACGTAAGTGCGAAGTGAGAAAGTGCTGTAATTTCACGAGCAGAAAAATAAACTTTTCGTTCCCACGATCGTTTATGAATCGTTGACATATAGTATATAAGCGTTAATTTATCTTTTGGAATAGCTTGAAATACACGTGCTCAAGGTTCAGTCTTACAGTGCACCGACTGTTATTATTCACTGAAGCCTTGCATTTTTCCGATGCAAGTTTGATTACGCGCGATCTTCAAAAAATCGTATGGATTTTCGAATGAAATCGTCATATAGCCACCGCACGCGCGCTCTTTAGCTGCCACATTGTTCCCACAGACAAGACAGCCACGTCCACGATAATGCTCATACACACACATGCAGAGTGCGTCCGCAGCCGCAATCGCGTTTCGCAAGGCCGTAAACACCGTCATTACGCGCGACGAGAACACACGCTCGTAACGGAACACAACCGCTTGCGGTCGTGGCGCACTGTCTCTCCTATACCAGGCCGCCCCGTCTCTCCCCCTTATACCCATACGCTTCCATGGCTCTTGACTTGCCTGCAGCGTCTTACCACCGAGTCCGCGATGCTTTGGGCAGTCGAAAAAGTCAACGAAGCCTGCACACACACACACATACGCGTGGCTGAACGCGCACGAGGAGCGAGGGAATAAAGAGTTTACGCGCGTACTCGTATACTAGAGAGGGATGGCGCATATAGACGCGTACACGTGCGGTTTGTCTCCGGCAACGAGGCACTTAGCGTTCGTTAAATGCGACCGCAGAGAGCGAGCGAGAGACAGAGAGAGAGAGAGAGAGACAAAGCCTTCGTCGATAGTTAAGCACAATATGCACGCGACGTTAGAGGAGAGAGGGAGAAGTTGTCTCGTGTTACAGGTGTTGTTAAACAGTCGAGGACTAACCGAAGATTATTATAGCTCGTCGGGTAATCACGACGGAAAGCCGAGACCCCTCGCAGTCATAAAGACGAGAATAGAGAAGAGAGGAACAGAGGAGGAGGAGGAGGACTCGCTAAAAATCTGCAACTTGAGAGCAGCGCCGTGATAGTCGAGAGCGGCCGAGGAGGATATACCCTGTCCTCGTTATAAACGTTTCTTCTTCCGTGCCGGTACGACGAGGACGACGACGACAAAGACGACGACAACGAGACGAATTAATTGAAATACGATGACGATGTCCCCCACCTTCCTCCCAACAGAGAATTTTAATTAGCGCGACAAGCTGAGATGGCTATTATACTTTTTTTGTTTTTGCTGTTTTTTTTTTTTTGACACTCTGCCCGAAGAGATGCTCGCTCGCGCTAAGTGACAAGTGCGGCACGAGTGGTGGAGCCAATTTGACTTTGAATAGTATATCCTCGTGAGTATCTACGTAGTAGCTTTCCTTCGGATTTATTTCGTTCCGATAGAAAGAAGCTGCGCAATTCAAATGCGAATTGCAAAAGAGAACAGCGAGAGTGTATATACATATAGTCGTCGCATTAGAAGGCTTGCGAGCGCAGATGAGTAATTGAGCCTAACGAAGTGTTCCTGGCTATACAGCAGCAGACGCTCTCTCTCTCTCTCTCTCTCTCTCTCTCTCTCTCTCTCTCTACCCTCGGCCTGCATGCGAATAACGAATTCGACAAAGCTCTTGCTCGCGATCCAAATTCAATCATCCAATCGGAGTCAATTACCGGTCTCACAATGCCGCCCTCTGCTTACACTGGGGGATAGCTCTGAATGTCAACTCGGAGGCGACGGTGTCATTTCGAGTACAAACAGGATTACGCGATCTAATTCACGGACTGACAAAAGGCCGACAAAGAAAGACCGGCGAAGTGAAAGCCTGCGCGCTCTTGGCTGCAATGTGTATACGCGATGGGGTTGTTGCTTCGGCTATGGCTATATACGCGTCGTGTTTTCACTCGTTGTATACAATTGTCGAGTTTCTTTGTTTTCGTTTCTTTCCATTTTCTATAAGACTTCGAGAATCGTGAAATTTAAAAAGAATTCCATTTATTTTATTGCGATACACAGATAAGTAGACATTTATGAAGACTATGTACGAAAAGTGTTATGATATAATCATAACCAATTGAAATCCTTTATGCGAAATACACTCGGTGTGGATTAAACGTGTGTCAGATTTTGCTCCATTATCTTATAACTTCCACAGATTGGCTTGCCATTGATAACAAAACGAATGTCACAATTAAATAAAGTAGACCGTCGCGTGTAATTTTAGAAGCCGAGTAATTAAGCGATTTGCTTATGAGCGGCGCCGCGCGCTTCATTACGATTGTCCACCGACAGAGCGAGGGAATATTATTTTGCCCGGTACGTGTGAATCGTTCCATCAATTTGACATTTACGATATAGAACGCCAGAGAGAGAGAGAGAGAGAGAGAGAAGAGCTTTATAATGATTTTTCTCTCGACAGCTTATCAGTCTGGCAAAGTTAATTTTAATATAATCAGGGCAGCCAGCGATAATGCGTTTTTATTCGATTCATAATTAACAACAACAACAAAAAAGCCGACGAAACGCTACGCGTTTTATGATAATTCATCGATTACCAGGGTATATCAATAAAATTTAAAGCACTCGAACGAGCGAATATTATACGTACGCTGGGGTGTGCATTATTTTTTTAATGAAAATTTCTCGCTCTCGGAAAAAGGACTCGAGAGAGAAAAATACAAGCTTATAAATCGAGGACTGCGCACACGCGCGTACGTACACGCTAATTAATTAATTCGAGCTCGTGCTCGCGATATATAACGAATACACATCGAAACGAGCCTTCGCAAAAGGCCATATAACGTCATTATGACGTTGTGTGTGTACGCAGCCGACGGACGTAAGTTATGGAGCGAGGCCGGGGCCGAAACGATGTTCCCACTGCGCCACGATTCGAGATCCATCCGCGAGACGCGGTTAAATGCACCTAATGTCCCGGTGCAGCGCAGGACACGCGGATTATGCGTGTGTTGGCGTGTGTGTGTGTCTGTGTGTGTGTCTATAAGCAGTGAGCGCCGGTCTGTGGTCATCCCTTAAAAGGCAGCGGCTGGGATAGATAATCAGCCATTGTCTTACACATGGATGCCGACCTGGCCGTGTATACTCGCGGTGCGCATTTACATTCGCCTACCGCTCCTTTTGCGCCTAATGAAGATTGTCCCCTTCGCATTGAAATTTCTCGGGTTTTGTGGACTTTTTATAGGAACGCTAGGTATACGGTATAAAGATGTCATTAGCTTAAGGATATCGCTTGGGGAATAAATCTTCCCGCTTCTCGATTGAGGAATTAATTCGCGGAAAATTTATGTTGCCGCACAGACACGAAAGTACCTTGTATAAACTATGAGAAATAAGCGATGGAGCGAGCGTCTGTATATTCAACAATCGAGAGAGTAAACGAGCGACGCCAGGAGCTAAAAGAAAAGATGAAACGGCCGGAATCCCGCATTCCAGGCAAAGCACAAATTCGCGCAAATTCGAACTTTGAGCGCGCGATAGTTGGCGCGATATTTTCAGGTCCGCCGCGTACGTGATGTTTCACGTCGGGAGGAAAGAGGGGAGTGGGAGAGAAGGAGAGCTCGCTCAGTTTCCAGAGGGGGAGGAGGGTGAAACGAGAGAGAGAGAGAGAGAAAGAGAGAGAGAGAGAGAGAGGTTGGAGTACGGGAGGGGTAAATATTGCAGTATGCACTCAGCGCAGAGACACGATGCATACCAAAGCCCATCCACCTTTCCCGCACTTGCCGTACATACGTCTATGCATTAGCAGTAGCATATATTATTTTCTCGGTGAAACACGAGCACAAGCGAGTCGAGCCGCGTAGTGTTTGCCCTGTGGAGGGGAGGAGAGAGAGAACGAGAGAGAACCGAGTGCAAGCGCATGCATACACACGCGTGTCTGTGTGTGTGTCTGGAATTTACAACGTTTCTAGCTTTACACGAATATCGAATTTACCCGCGCCGAATTGCTCGACGTGATGCTACTACGTACTGCTGCTGCTGCTGCTGCTGCTGCTGCCGGCGCTGCTACTGCTGCTGGGTCTAACCTTCGTGAAAAGGCTTTTTATGCGATGAAACATTGGTTTCTTGAATGAGCAGCGTGCATTTGCCGAGATCGTACTTTATCGAGGCTTGCAGAGGTTAATAAATTTGAAGACACATTTTTAATCGGTTAAAAGATTAAAATAAAGGAACAAATTCTTTACTGATTATAAGTGAGGTTTTAGGATGAAATTATGCAAATTTTGATTTTGAAAAGAAAATTGTCAAATACAGATCAAGATTATAGTCCAAAATTTTCCAAGTCACAAATTACGTATGAATTCATCGCAGCGCAATTCCAGAACGGAAAAGAGCAGAAAAACTTGATGAAATTTTCATGTCCTCAAAACTTACGGCAACTGAACCAACCCACCTAATTAAGTGGAGCATCCACAAATGCAACACATGCTACTCCGCGGGCCAAGTACACCAAATATATAAAGATCCTCGCAAGCTAAGCTTCCCTATAGGTCAAAAATCGCGCAAGAAAACGTGCACAGTCCACACTCTCTCTCTTTCTCACTCTTTCTTTTCCCTCGACCTCGACTCGTTTGCAAAACTCGTGTCGGAGGTGGACGCGACATCGGTTTAAAAAAAAAACGAATGAGCATATACACGGAGGCGTGTATGTATAGAGAGCGCACGCAACACCCTGTCAGACGGCACACCGCGTTATTTATGGGCGCTACCCAGCAGCGGCTCGTCCACACCCGCGGCAACCCTCTTATTCCTAGTTTTTACTCATATTTCGCGACGTGGCTACACACAGCAGAGCGAGCGAGCGAGAGAGAGAGAGAGAGAGAGAGAAGCGTATATAGAAGGACATGAGATGATTCAAAGAGAGCAGCGTAGGGAATGAGATATCGAAAGAGGAAAAAGAAAGCGACAGAATTCGCGTAAAGGTCGAGTTGATATCCGCGAGACAGTGGCGAGAGAGAGAGAGGCTCGTTATTTATGATGCTTTCGCAATCCCTAAGCGGCCGTGAGGCTTTCGACAAACTTGAATTGTCCTGTGGTGGCTACAGGGACACGTCACCCTCTCGCTTTTTTTGTACTTATTTTCGTCTGACTGATTGATGCTTTTTCCACTTTTCCCATCTTTTTTTGGCTTACTGCCTTTTAATTCAACTGATTGTGTCATCTACTTGTAGAATTAGCTAAGCTATCGATTAGGATAACTATAAATAAGAGTAAAATAAAGTCTAATGATGAATTGGTAATGAATCTTTTAAATTACATTCAAAGCTTTTAGCATTACCAAACTACTTTTATATCAGTACATCTTTTCGAAGCATCGAATTCACAATAATCAAAATTTATCCGTAAACAAAGAGTAACCAGGTACAGGAGTCGCACGAGAAGAAGAGCGCAAAAAAGCATAAATCTTGGCAGAGAGAGAAAGAGAGGGAGGGAGAGAGAACAAGGAAATACAAGATCAACGGGGAAAAAAATCAAGAGCTCGGCGCGCGCGCGCGTGATAAAAGTCGGCGTAAATATTTTCACCTAGAAGATTAACGCGGAGGGTGGAGGAAACAAGAGTAGAGGGCTGCTGCTGCTCGTTGCTCCTCTCTCTCCTTCGCAAACGAGAAAAAAGTAGCGCAGAAGAGAGCTTGGCGGGAGCGTCTATATAACGCCACACACGCACACGCACACGCACACGCACACACACCTCTTAGCTATCCCGCAGGTATTATTTACCTTGGCGCTCTCGGCCCTCCGAAAACGCGGCCTCCGGGGGCACACACGCGCGGTATATAACCCCCGAAGATGTACAAGGCGAAGAGGGAGAGGGTAGGTGGCAGGCTAGTGTAGCTAGTAGCGCCCAGGTGCTCCGGCTGGATTTAATCCCTTATCCCTTTAAACGTTGTGTATTATTCTCGTAAAAACTAATACAGAGACGAGCTGGTGCCGCGTGCAGGTTAGCTCGGCCCCTCCTATAACCGGCTGGGCTAAACCTTTCGCGTTTTCCTGGGCGTTGAACTGCCCCGGCAACGTTCGTCGGTACGCGCGCGCGCACCAGCGGGATCCGACGAAAAATAAACGAGAAGGAAAGATACGGGCGCCGGAAGGAACATGCGAGGGTAGAGGGAAAAGGTGTGCAACTAGGAGAGCTGCTTGCGGAACAAAAAGTTTGGAAAAAGGGAAACGAGTATAAAAGTCGGCGTGATGCTGCGGACTGGGTGGGGGGTTTCGGGCAGTAGCTGTTGTGTATAAGCGTAGGCTTATCGGTATACGGCAATGCGAGCAAGCGGTGTGTCTTTGGAATAATAGCGAAATGGGGGGTAGGTCTTTATCATATACGGCCGGTTTAAGGTGGATTCGAAATAATGCGCGTGTTTATAGCTCTGCACCTTTAATTAACGAGTCCAATTCTAGATTACGCGCAATTTGTAATATGCGAATAATTTGAATTATCCAACGTCCTTATACCAGCGCAAAATATCTCGAATTATATATATACATATATACTTTCATTTCAGCAGAAACAAGATACAAGGCGCATTAGAATAGCGGATATGTTTATATACATATATATATACGTCTTTGGAACGACGCATCGATAAATAGGCGCGGAGTACTTTACGACTCCCCTAATCAGAATTAATTTCTGCTTTTACGGAGATATTCACTTTCTTATGGATTGTTTTATTCGATTCATAAAATCCGACATACATAGGCCAAACGTGTGCGCCTTCACACACACACACACTTACGCGTGTGTACATATATATATATATATACGTAAACTTGCAAGTCTCTTTCACGCTTCCAACGTCGAATCGTAAAAGCCGTCGTAAAGGAGAAATAGATACGCACGCGACATTTGACCAAGAGATACACAAGCCTGTGGTGGTAGTGGTGCTGCTGCTGCTGTTGCTGCCTAGCTTATACGGCGCACGGAATGTATACAGGAGAGATGGATAATAATAATTCACATGGATTCCACTTCTGATCATAAACGAATCAGTACCCAATAAAAGTATAAGCTCGTAACGATGTCCCACTGTATATATAGCTCTGGGCCGTCTATATATGTTTTCGGATCTATTCACCGAAAGCTATCAAACGTCGCGGGGATATATAAAGGTAGCTGATACTTCTCAAAGTATTTCAAATGTTTGTCGAGATCACGTATATAAATAAAAAGAGTCGTCCCGATAATAGATCCAGAATTGGAGTCCGCGGTAAGTACGTCAACACCGTTGATTAGACCCGTGATGGTACACCCGGGGTGTCCCGCGGTAATAAAAGAAACGGAAAACGAAGAAGTGCAAGATCAGACGCTACACTCTTCCTCTTCCAGGTTTAGACTTTATACTCGCGTCGCGCTGATGGCCAAGCGATCACTGAATCATTGCCGGGCGCGAAGTGATAGATCGCGCAGCTGCGAGCGCTCAAACGCCGAATCACAAAGCACGTAATCTCGAAATAGTCTCGGGTCCGCAACAATGCAACCGAAAATCTCTAGACCCTCCCCTCCCCCTTTCGTCGAGGTGTAGAGTTGATCGACAGACAAGCAGACGCAAACCGTGCAGCAGCCACCGAAACCAGAGTGGGGTTTATCTTGGGATATGCGCGACGACGCTAGAGAGAGAGAGAGAGAGAGAGAGAAACGTAGGGAAATCGAGAAAAACGAGGAGCGAGACACCCGAGCCGAGTGAACGGCTGAATTATGGACGAGGTATATTTGCGCGCGTATATATATACCCTATACAGCTTCGAAAAGCTGCGGCTACGAGCTTTTCGGCGTTTTCCTATTTCCGAGCCTTATTCTTATTCTTTTTCTGCCTCTGGTGTGTATAAGTAGTAGCTGTAGCGGCGCTGTGCTGCAGCATCGTTTAAATTTATCATTCTTCGCTGCATATTGGATCGAGATGCTCTTCCATTTTTGGTCATTTAAAGAGTGATATAAATTTTTGAAAAGGCACGTGTCACGTCAAGTAAATTTTTATATGCATCGATTAAAATTTCGTATACGAGCTTAAAGAGACAGAGTGGTATTTTAGGAAGGCGTTAAAAAAAGTAATTGGAATTATAAAAATACCGCTTGAACGGCAAGCGCCTAGCGCTGCACGTCCTTTTAACGATTCAGATAGAGCTCGAGAATGTAGGGTCGACGTCCGGAAGTTAGTCATATCTGCGCAACGTTTGGCTAATTGCCCGTGCGCACCGTAGTAGTAGCAGCAGCAGCAGCAGCAGCGGCGACGGCGGCACTCAGTTATGGCAGCTCGTTCAGTCCGACGGACGTTAGAGCTCTTCTCACTTTCTCCCTCTCTTTCTCTCCATTATTACATTACGAGCTGCGTGCGGGGATAAGGCCACGTTATTATAAATGGAAGACCGGTAGCTTGGCGGTCCTCTCCTCTCGCACTCACTCCCTCTCTCTCTCTCTCTCGCTCTCTCGACAAGTTTACGGTTCGAAAGATGAGGACGGCCGCGAGGCTACCGTATAATTACGCGAGCCTGTGCGCGTTGCGAGAGAGAGAGAGAGAGAGAGAGAGTCCGGGGCGGTCTCGGGCCTTCGGGCGCCACACCGACTTCCCTTCCCTATTTTTGACCCTAAAACGCCTAAATTCCGTAAATATAATACTTCATTACCTCGTTTCACGTCTTTTACCGTGGGCTTCTCGTTTTTTAGACATCGTAAAACGCGCGAACCCCGCAGAGTTTCGAAGAAACACCTGATGAACGCGTGCTCGCCACTTCCTCTCTCTCTCTCTCTCTCTCTCTCTCTCTCTCTATCTCTCTCATACAAACGGGCTATATTTTAAGAATATAGCGAAAGACTTCGCATTAAAGTAATATCGAGCCTCTTCTCGCTCCTTTTTTCTTCTTCCTTGCGCGCTTTATACTCACAACATTTTTTGATGCCTTTTACGATCGCGCCATTTCATTTGAGTGTAAGTGTAGTGTGTGTAAGAGAGAGAGAGAGAGAGAGAGAGAAATTCATAAAGCCAATTTTATTACGATAAATGAACGATAAATTGCGCATGGAGATAAGCTTGTCAAATAATAAAATACGCGAGATTTAATGTTGTATAAAAGGCATACTTAAGAAGCATATTTCCATAAACAGGTTGCGATACGAAAAGCATTTATAAGCAATTTCGGTGGGTATAAAATTTCATGGCTTTCTTGTATTCATAATTAATGCTATATATACGCGCCATCAAGCAACTTTTAAACATTTATCCGTCGAAAAAAAGACAACGGAGCGGCCGCGAATAATTCTCACGATCGGACCTATTCTCGATTCGTCCGTATAGCAGCTCGTATATAATTGAGTTGTTCGGGTTCACGTGAAGAATCGCCGGAGAAGGATTCACTTCGACAGCGGCAAATGGAGCTCGAAGCGCGCGTAGCCTTCTATTTTCTCCCTCTATCTCTCGTTCACTCCTGTTCCGGGAAGCCGCCTTCATTCAAGCCGAGAGAGCTTCATCGTTTCTCAGTCGCGGATTTTTCTCCACCTGCTACTCAGAGTCTCTCTTCCTCTCTCTCTCTCTCTCTCTCTCTCTCTGTGTCTTGCTGGCCCCGGACCGCTTTGATAAATCGCTCTATTTCATCCCTCACGCTACTAGGCACTATAGCCAGGCCACGCACGTCCGTCGCGGAAAGCCCTTATCAACTCGGACTCGCTGCTCTTAGGCCTCCCTCTCGTATTAAGGCACAGGGAGGACGAGCGTCGTTCAGTTTTTTCTCGTTTCTCGCTGACTCCCCTCACCTCTTGCAGTAAGGATGATTCGCTGTCGGCGTAATCTTAGGATTGCTCGGATTCCGGCTTCTCTCTCTCTCCTTCTTATGTTCTTTTTTTTCTGGGTCACATTTCTTTTGTAACCGCGAGGGCTGGATTCATTGGGAGCTTTTTTTCGTACTAATTTTCGAGGTCCAGGCTGTTTCTCATGTACAACGTCCGGCAAGTTAAGGAACCTACGACGACTCCCGTACATACATCACCCGTAGTCTTATATTCATTCGAAGCTCAAATATAGCTTTATTATGCCGCATATGCTTCTCGGAATGAATTTGTGAATGCTGCCGATTAACAAGGTTCTACGTACTCTAATTTTGGCTCGCACGGACGTGCACTCGTGACTGTTTATCCTGCCCCATAAACGTAAAAAAACTATATCAAGAGCACGCCCTTAAATTGGATTTTATCATTCCATGCGAGTTTCCGACCAAACGCTAGCTGTCCCCCGGACTTGAAATATTTGCTTTGACAGATGATAACCTAGGCAATATCTCTCGCAACAAAAAAAAAAAAAAAAGATACCGCACCATCGTGTCTCTTCTGTCCCCCTCTCCGTCCGCTCTTTATTTAAGATTCAATCATTTTTACGACTCGAAGTGCGCTTTTTTCGCCCCCCTCTCGCACCCCGTCGCGCCCCCTAATGAAAAATTACGCTCTCTTTTTTGTCATCGCCGGGAGACAGCAAGGAGGAAGAAAAAAAGAGAGAGAGAAAGAGAGAGAGAGAGACACTGCCGCATCGCACTTTATCGAAGATCGCCTCGCCCTGCAGGCGCACTTTTATCCGGGACAAATCCGACTGCAGAGTGAGAGAGAGTCTTCGGCGTACGAGAGGTAAGAAATGGGGGAGGAAAGGAATGGACCAAATGAGGCGACTGGGGGAAGGACAGAGGCAAAGAGAGAGAGAGAGAGAGAGAGCGGGAGAGAGAGAAGTAGCGCGCGAGGGCTGGTAAATGGCCCCCGAAGGGGTGATAGAGGCCACCTAATAGCTCACGGAATTGCCTCCGAAACACCTTTTTAATGAACTATTGCCGCGGGAAATGAAAATGGGAGTGGGGCGCGCGACGCTGGGGTGTGCGACATCGGACTCTCTCTATCTGACGTCTTCCTTATACCAGTTAAGATACGCTTCGCAAGAGGAATCGCTTTTCTCGTTCTCTCTACACTGTCTCTCTCTCTCTCTCTCGTTCTCTCTCTCCCTCTCCTCCTTACTCTCTGCGACTCGGATACGCACTATCTCGGACTCTATATCACACTTTTTTTAGCCGAAAAAAAATATCGTGATTGCTGCTTCTGCTTTTGCTGCTACTTCTGCTATATATAGAAGCAAAGTAAGACATTAATAGCTTGTAATTATACTTTATATGCTAATGTTTTGGAGATCCACGTTATCGTTTAATCACTGCAAAATGTCAGTCAGTAAACGCATTTGATTATATTTAAAAATATTGCCGTTGCTAAATTCTCTTCACGAAAACTGTTGCAGTAGCATAAAGATTGTTTCTCACCATGTTAAAATAGCGTCCAGACAATATTTTTTTTTATTCATTCTCTCGTACACTTAGAAAACGAAAAAAAAGTAAAGTAAAAAAAAGAAGAAAAAATAATACAGGACGAACGGCATGCAAGACGAATGTGGAAGGAGGTAAGCTGCGCGATCCCAGCGAAACACCATCCGAAAACATTCCGGGAAATTAGACGAGGAACTGCGTTTCGTAGCCCATGCACGAGGGGGATGAGAGAGAGAGAGAGAAAAAAAAGGTCGACGAAGAGAAACTCGCGGCTCGCGCTACATCCCCGAATGTAAGTGAAGGAGGAGAAAAAGAGGAGGAACGGGGCGATTTGTCAAAACGCATCGCCGCACGCCTCCTTCCCTCTCTCTCTCTTTCTCTCTCGCCCCCCTATGTCTTTGCGCTATCTTCGCCTTTACGCTCATTGTTATGCTAAGTGCGATTACGGATGAAAGCGCGCGCGGGAGCAGGAGAGAGAAAGAGAAATTTCGTAAGTCGAGCGAGGAGACACGCGGCTACGGCTACATTTCGTCCTCTCTCTCTCTCTCTCTCTCGTCGCGTGCTTTAAGAGATTTCTGCTCCCTCTTTGCCCGAAAAAAAAACTGAAAAATGAAATGGCGCGCGAGTTCGCTTCGCTACAGATTATGCATTGAAAATGTTTGGGGAATGAGATTTATCGCTTAGGTCCTTTTTCCAAGAATGCCAATTTTTCTACTTTTCAGAAATTGCTAACCAAATACTGAAAGCTTCAAAATGCAAAAAAACATATTTTGTACATACACTGAATTATTTGTACAAAACCAAAATTAATATAGTAAGCAAAGTTACTTGCAAAAAATAGAAAAACTAATTTAGCGAATTGAATGTTGTCGTTGGACTTATCACGAGCGAGTGTCAGATTTTTAATTTGACCGAGAGAAACCGAAAAGCAAGAGGAGAGCAGGCGAGTTCTCCGCGCGGACATTACGAGTAAAAGGTAAGTTTCCGCGTGGTTCTCCGCGGATAAGGAAGACGCAAGTAAGGAAGCGAAACTGCCCTCGTGAGAATCGAAAGCCGCGTAACCTGACCCATTAAGGGACGCGACGAGCTGCGTCTTCGCTTCCAAGTTTCTGGTCAGCTGTATAAGGGGGGCTCGGGATTATGGCTGTAACCCACAGTGTTTACGAGTCCGTAAAGGCCGATTACCGCTCGCTGGTGCATGACTTCTCTCTCTCTCCCTCTCTTTCTGCCTCTCTCTTTCTCTCTCTCCTTCTCTCAAGGTCGACCCTCTCACTTACATTAAAGAAAAAGCTCACGTGAAATGCCCATCTATCAGAGGGCTGAGAAATTCCAATTTGAATTTCAGCTGGCAAAAGATTGTACGTATAATTTTCAAGTATTCCTGCAGATTGCGTAATAAATCATATCGAAGTGAGCTACAATCTTTTTCATTTCGTAACAAAATCTATACTCCGACGAAATTAGAAAAGTATTATAAGAATGCAGAATCCTCGAATTCAAACGTGAAAATGTCTTTATTATATTTTTCACGGTGAACCTGCAGTAACGACAAAATTATACACTCTAGAGCTTCTAAACAGATGTTTGCTTTTGCAACGAAAATGGAATAGAGACGGATAAGAGGCCCCAACCTCGATCCCATTGGGAGAGTGCGCCCAAAGGAACAGATATGAAAATTTCCCGTGCGACAAGGACTTTATCGTACGTTCCTAATAAAACGGATAACAAAAAAAGAAAGAGAGCGAAACGAAAAAAGAAGAAACAGCGGAGAGCATTTTGATTAATTATCCTTATTCTCCCGAGAAGCTCGCACGCGTTCTTCGCTGCTCCCCAAAATTAGCAGACGAGACCTATACATATATATACATAGAATTCGAACCCTCTTTTACCTACGACCTCCCAATTTCGAGTTCGGGGGGTCCTCCTCCCCCTGCAGCATTTTTCCGGAGCGACCCGATTTCATTTCTCTCTCGCAAGCGCGCCTCGTCATCATTTTTCATAGGCTCCCACTTCTCTCGCTTCGCGTCCATCCTTCCACTTTCCACTAACTCTATATATCGGCGCCCTTATATACCACCCCTTGTATTCGCTGCGGATAATGGAAGGGAAAGGCTCCTTTTTTTTTCTCGCGATAGCTTCGTGTGTAGCACACACCACCCTTCGATATATAATATAAGATGTGAGCCAGGGCAACTGTTTTCCCGTTTTCAGTCAACGGGTGAAGCTTTAAATCACCCGTAAACCTTATCGAATTCTACTTTGCTGTGTAAGTTTCGATTTGAGGAGCTGCATTAGAAATACCGTTGGGGCGACAATGAAGCTTTTCCCATATTCAATTTGACGCATTTGAAATTTATTTCGACCGTATCGAATTTAGCCGAATTGACATTAATTGTGCCTCGCATACTTTAAAAAAAAAATGTTTCGAAGAATACGAAAAGAAAACATTTCTGTAATTTGAAACAAGCAGAAGTCATGCAATCTCAGTATTAAAACTGACTGAAACATTAAGCTCCTTATATTGGAACACACAAACATAAGCTAAGCAACGACAGCAGGAACAAAAGGCAAACGCTGAACCTCCTCGTCACGTCAACGCCCATTTTCACGCGAGAGACACTAGCAAAGCAACGTCGACGCGTTAAGAAACAGTCGTAGTCGTCGGACCTCGCGTCAAGCCACACACACACACACACACACAAACGGAGACATAAGCCGAGTACCGCTGCACTTCACCGAATATATCCTTCGACGAAAAAGAGAGTAAAGTCGCGCATCCCGCCCTTTGTGTTGGTCTCGCGTCAGAGCAGTGCCAAATGAAACAGCGCGTTAATAATAGCCGCGGACAAACTCGGGGGTCCCGCTGCTCTAACCTCCCCGTAAACACGGCTGACGATTACCCACCCAAACAGCCAAAGGTTTGTGCTTGGCCCGCGCGCGCTAAAAGACAATAAGAGAGAGAGAGAGAGAGAGAGAGAGAGAGAGAGAGAGAAAGACACAGAGACTGGGGGAGGTCATTTTAGTCTCCGGTAGCGGATGTCAGCCATTGCTCGCCCACGGCGGCCGCTGCTCCGCCGTCATTATGTCATCGTCGCTCTACTTGGTCTCTGCCGAGATGATGGGCCACGCGCGCGCGGGACCGACGCGCGAGCTGGACATTACTCAAGCCTTCAACGGGGGGATACCCCCGTGACTGACTGTCTAACGACGACGACGACGACGACGATGATGACGACGAATACCACGACGACCTTAGGCATGGCTAAACAATGTTATAAGCGCGCGAGTGCGCACACGGATGTGGCACGCACGCGCGAACCAGAGAGATCCCGAGTCCGAGATTAATGCGGAACTTTGCTGTTTACGACTGTCGAGTTTGTAGCTACTCGCTCATTGTTCCTCTCTTGCTCTTATCGCGAGATTAGCTGAGTTTTTTATATTTCCTTTTGCTGGAGGGAGGAAGACGCCCAGTGAGATTGTGTATGTACGGGATGTGTGTGTGTGTGTGTGTGTATATATACTCACTGGTGGCGACTTTAATTGCTGTGTGATGCTCGTAGGCTTTTTATGTACTCACCTGAAACAAAAGTAATCGACGTGTTAATGATGTTATCTCACTATTAAAGCTCGAAAAGTTGTGCTACAGCTTGAAAATAAATTGAAAGAGCTTTTAATCATATTTTACAAATACTGTGGAGGAAAATCACTGTTTCTTTTTTACATACTCATCTATATTCATAGACTGCAATTTTAGTATTACAGATAGCTTATTACAGATTCAAAGGAGCACTTGAAACTACAAGCTTCGTATACGATAAAGCAAAAGAATTCGAAACAAAAATGTTCGCAAAGTAATAATCCAAGAGCTTAGATAATTTAATTTTCGGAGCTTACATCCCCCGCGAGTAGCGCCTGCTCTCTCTCTCCTTTCCTCCGCGAGAGGCGCCCTTTGTTTCGCCGCCGCAGACTTCTGTGCCGTGCTCGCGAAGGTATACTCTCTCTCTCTCTCTCGCTCGCTCTCGAAGTCTCCAAGGAAATCATTGAATATGCAACTTAAGAAAATCCCCGGATATTGTGTTTTATTATAAACGGGGCTTCGCCACCGCTGCAGAAGCCGCGCGCCTCTGACGCGTTTCCGCTCAGCCCGGGCTACCGCTACTGCTGCTGCTGCTGCTCCTGCTCTCATCCTGCTCTCTCCCTTTTCTCATTTCTCTTATATTTTTCGCGAACGACTTTGCATATGAATATTTTCAGATTCGAGAATTCCTTCCCATGCTCTCCCGTGGGAACATCTGGCAAAAACAGAAACCGTGCAGCCGCCGCGCCTCTCTCTCTCTCTCTCTCTCTCTCTTTGCCTGCGCTTCAATCTACTTTGCATAAAAATATCTCGGAATGAAATACGTGTGCGATGGCTTAATGCATTGAAATGAAAAGGAAGCACTTTTAATTTTAAGTCAGCTGCTGGATATACTATATTAGGCTCTAGTTTTACTGCCAGAGACCTTTTAGAGAACGTGAAACAAAAGTGAATTTTCTTTATGATGTAAATTTTCGGAACCCATGAAGGTGACAGGTCTACACTTTTTAATAATCAAAACTAATAACGAAAGCGATTGCGACTACTCTTTCAGTCTTATATAGTATACAATATTAATAACCTAGGACGATAGATAAGTTTGCTAAAACTTGACAAGTTCAGGGACGTTGGATTCGTCGGTTCTCTTGAAATTTTGAGTGGGAATTCTCTCTAGATACCACACATACACTCGCACATATACACACATAGGGAAGACACTCTCGTAAATATCACTCGCGGAAAATCTCGCGAAGCGTATCCCGTAGAACTTGGACTTGTCGCTCCACTTGTTCCGCTTTTCCCTTGAGTCACCATGAGCAGTATAGCAGCAGCAGGAGAGAGCCGTTCGCACACCAGAAACGTGAAAATAACGTACGTAGCGAGACCAAGAGGGAAAAGGCGCGAGAAAGGCTCGCGGAGGTGGATTCGCTTAAATTTCAAGATAAATAGATAGAGAGAGGGAGAGAAGAGAAGAAGAAGAAGAAGAAGAAGAAGAAGTAGAAGAAGAAGCAGCCAAAAGCTAGAAAGTAGGTCGAGCGTCGCGGCATAACGGGCCACTGCACACCTCCACGGAGAGTGCACGAGCTATCTCTCGCGAGCTCAATGGCGGTACGGTGTGTCGGTGCGGGAGATATCTTCCTCGGAGGGGCAGCAGCAGCGGTGCCGGCACCGGCACCCGAGCAATCTTTTTCTGCTCGTCCAAACTCCCAGGACTCGTGAATTATAAATGGCGACTCGGGGCCAACCATCAGGCTTCCTCTCTCTCTCTCGCTCTCTACCTCTCGCGCGGGCTGTTACGCTCCGCCGAGACGAACGATACTGGAAATTCAAAAGGGAGAGAGAGGGGTGAGGATGGGGGAGTGAGAGAGAACAGTGCAATTAAGCCGCCTCGTAATTAGCGTAAATTGCTTCTCGCAGTTTCGCCATAACCGAAGCAGGAAGGCGGGCAGGGAGGGGAGGGGGGTAGAGAGGGCGTAGGCGAGCTGCTCACCCCTTTTGCAGAGTGTTTTTGGCTGGGAGTCTCGGTCTCTGTGTGCACGTGTTCCTGTGCGTTAAGCTATTTTGATTCACTTAAATATTCATCCGCGGGGATTAGAAAGTTTATCGTTATGCCACCACTCGAGGCTCGGCCGCGAGCGTTGGCCGCATTTTTAAAAATCAATTTTCGCGGCTGCGCGGAGAGTCGTTAAAAGTCATTAAAGTACACACCTCGCTATACCAGAACTTTTGTTTGTTGTTTATATAGATATCGATCGATAAAGAACGCGCTCGCCGAGGAATCAGGTTAAAAGAATAAGAAAGTAAAGTGTATAAGTACGGTAAAACTTTTTTTTTATCTCCGCCGCGACAAAATACGACGGGGCACATTGATTTCCTCTCTCTAACTCTCTCTCCCCCCATTCAATAATCATCATTCATATTCATAGTCGGAAGCCCGAGCAAGTTCGTCCCGGCTCGAATCTCGAAGGTATATATAAAGAGCTCGAGCGAGAGAGAGAGAGAGAGAGGCCGGCGATGAAAAGTTTTTCGCCTCCCCCGCGTATTAAAGACAGGTGGTGCGGGATGGCGGTAGTAGCAGAGCAGTAGCAGCGGCAACGGCAGAGGCAGACCAGGTTGATCCCCGGCGCGCGAAAATATATGGTTATCCGCTCGACTTAGACGCAGGCCTGGGTACGAGCGAGAGAGAGAGAGACACAGAGCAAGAGAGAGAGCAGCGCCCGGCGAGACGGAAGCCTTCTTTTCCCCCTCTGGACGCGCGTCCGCTTAATATACTGCTCAATAAAAACTTAGTTACTGCCTTTTCTCCCCTCTAAACTCGTTGAAGGTAAACTCTCCTCGCGCCTTAAGCCACCTTTCGCGGATATGGCGCCCGAGCAGCTCTACGCGCCGCGAGAAATAAAAGAAACGCGCGCGTCCTGAGATAAAGCCTCGCGCGGCCGCCAAAGAAAGAACATCGTTGCTGCTGCTGCTGCCGTTACTGCTGCTGCACACATTCGACCGCAAAGGGCTAAACAAGAGGATTCGGGGTTTAACAATTTTCTTCCGTAGCTGCGAGAGCGAGAGAGCATTGCTGTTATCGTATGTGTGGTCAAGGAAGGCCTCCTCTCGCATCAGAGCAGTGGGATAACGGCCGCAGTAGAGTCCTGCACGGGGCGAGTTGCTTCTGTACGCGGAGATAGAGAGAAGGGAAGAGACAGAGAGAGAGTGAGCGAGAGAGAGAGAGAGAGAGAGACAATAACGGCTCCACGGGCCATCAAACGAGCTTCCGAATGGCGCACGAAGGACTTTGGACTTCCCGTATAACAGCCCCGAGAGCTCCTCTCGCTCTTTCCTTCCTTCCTTCCTTCCTTTCTCAGCCAGTGCTCTCCACTACCGGTGCTGCTGCTGCTACTGCTACTAGCTACACTGCTTGTAGCAAGAGATACCGGGAAATACCTCGAGAGAGTGCAGGTCGCTTTTGCTCTCCCTTTGCTTGGACGAGAAGGAGACCAGGACAACTGGCGAGAGAAGGAGGATACGCTTCCGTTAAGAGCGAGCTGCCTGCAGCGCGGAGGAGCTGCGAGAGTTTCTCAAGCTCGCGAAGTTTCGAGAGGTCACGCTGGAATTATTTTGTGATTTAATTATGAAGTGGCTAGATAAGAAGTGAAGCTAACGCTCGTAGGGGGGTGGGATAGAGCGAGCGAAGGAGAGCAAAGGAGCGGTGCGAGACAATGGAAAACTTTGCGCATTAAACGCTGTTTTCATACTTCCGTGGACTCGCGGAATGGACGCCTGAAAGTTACACTTTCGCGGGGACTGGCTGTTATAACGGCTCGATGGCATTGCTTGCCCCCGGGAAACTCCCAGTCTCGATCAGCTCGAGATATGAAAACAGTGATTATTCGATAATTTTACAGCCTTCAGTCATTCTCTTTGCATTATCGGAGAGAGAGAAAAAGAGAAAGAGAGAGAGAAACCATAATTGCATGTAATTCGAGTGGGAAACAACTCTTTACATCCTCAACCCAAGAGAGAGAGAAAGAGAGAGAGAGAGCTGCTCTCGCACTTCACCCTTACAAAGCAAGCAAGGCCCTCGAGCTTGTTTTCATTTGCGCCCGCACACGCGCGCGCACACCCATAATCAATCCGCCCACCGAAGGCATATGCTCACTTGAGGTATACACATTGTGTATAACGTACACATGTAAGTGTGTGCGGAGAGAAAGAGCAGCCGAGGTTATAATACGTTGTTGTGTGTCGGGGGTGGCGGATTGTTTGATGGTTGATTGTCGCGTCGCTTGCTTGGGGGTCCAGATCTTTCTCTCTCTCTCTCTCTCTCTCTCTCTCTCTTTCTCTCTCACTCACTCTTCTTCGCTCTCGGCTGATTGGGTCGCCGCGAAACATCTGCCGGGCTCCCGCGGGGCTTGCCGAACGACAATCATCCACCGATCGCCGGGTAATATTTCCGTGATATCTTCATCCGCTCGTGCGCCCGCGGACGTGACTCGGGTAAGCCCCCCTGGATTTTCGGCATACGCAGGCGCGGGCGCGCGTCTGTGTATATGTGTGAGTGTGTGCTTTCTTGTCGCGTGGCTTTTTTTAAGCGGCGGTACAAGACGATTGGGACGGAGCTCAAGTCTACGAAGTTTCGTTCGAGTTTTTTTCGAGATGATTTCAGATTTCCGGGGAAACGCTTCTTCCGTCATAAAGTAAATAATTATTTAGCAAAATGGATTTTAATTGAATAAAATCTCGACGTTATGCTCTTAATTACTCGGGACCCAAATTCCTGCAGAGAAATGCACGAAACAGGAGACCAAACTTTACCCCAATTCCAAAATCCAAGTCAAGGCACGACGAATCGCTTTGTGTCGTTGTTAAGAAAGGAGCAGAGAGAGAGAGAGAGAGAGAACTTTGGCGAACATCCGGCAGAGTCGAGGTAGCTTCAGCTCGCGGGCGCAGAGAGACAGTGATAACTAACAGACCAGGGTGCGCACGCGTTGGTACATCCGTCGACAATGGATCCTTTGCAGCTAAAAAGCGCAAAAGAAAGAAGGGAAGGAGAGAGAGAGAGGTCCAGCTTCGGGGAGGAGAGAATGAAAGAAAGAAAGAGCGCGCGGCAATGATGAAAGCATTGTCCCCGTTAAAGCGGGGCTGCCTGTGCTTCCCTCTCTCTTCCTCTGTGAGCAGCGGCGTATCTCTCTCTCTCTCTCTCGCTTCTCTCTTACCTCCCTCCTTACCTCTACCTACTCTCTTTTACGGGTTCAATTTCTTTCCCCCCTTCCAGCCCCCGCCGTCGTTGTCACTGGAGCGCCAAGTCCAAGATCACCTCTTTCGGCGAGCCGCACGACGAAGCGTCGGTGTGTACCGGCGGCCGTGGCGGCTGCCTCTCTCTTTGTCGGAAGTGAAAATGAAACGGGGGGATGGGCGCAATTTCCGCGAGATGAAAGGGACGTGGCCGCGCCCGCTACCCTCCCGCAACGAACGAGATTTTATGAAAAATAAGGGAAAAAAGGAGTGTTTGACTCGCTCGAGCTCTACTGCTCTTATAATGAATCCTTCAGATTCGGTCTCCTTTGTCAAGCCTTTTGACTGATACAGCCCCAAATATGTATTTGTCGGAAATGATGGTTGGACTCTCTATTGATTTACTTTTCATCAAAGGAGATTACAACAAATGAACATCGGACCACGCGAAAAAGACGACGAGATCCAAATCGATTCGTTGCGCCCACATAATCGTCGGGATATAAGGCCACACAGAGCCAAGTGTCAAGAGCCTAATCCCGCATATCGCGCAGGCGATCATCGAGCCAAAGCTCGGCCATTAAGGCCATAGCCCTCATTCCATTCTATTCCTCGCTAGTGAAGCGCGTAAACACGAGTCTATGGGATAGTCGAGTCGCAAAAGGAGCAAATTCTCGGGCGTTACGCGAGCGGATCGCAAATCACCCCAGAGAACGAGAGAGAGAGAGAGAGAGATCGGAAGTAAGAACGGCTGTGCAAAGCAAGCGAGCGCCCGACGACTACAACAACGAACCTTTCCGTCATTATCTCACCCTCGCCTCCTCTCTTTCTCTCCAGTCAAAGGGGGCGTGAGCATACACGCACACGTACATACACCGTGACCTCTATGTGAGCAAACCAATCGCGGGATCGTAATTCGAAAGATCCGAGTGTTTGCGTGTGTGTCCCTCTTTCATCGCCGCGTAGCGTGTGTGTGTCTCTCTCTCTCTCTGTGTGTGTGTGTGTGTGTAACCCTTTCACCGGACCCTTGACCGCCTCCCCGAGACACTGCACACAGGAGGGACTCTTGACTCGCGCGCCCAATAACCCGTGTTAATCCGCCTTTCGCTCTATTCTGTGCATGTGTGTGTGTGTGAGTGTGTGGCGCTTAGGGTTGCAGAGTAAACGCGACTCTCGGAAAACAAACCCTTTCCTACCCTCGCACTCGAGCACCGTAATGATCGATCGAGGATATCTCTCTCTCTCTCTCTCTCTCTCTCCTTTCTGCAGTGTGACGGAGCTGAGGGGAGAAAGAAGAGCGACAAACAGCACAAGTATTATATAAGGGGGAAAAAGGGGTAGGAGCGAGAGTTTAACCCCATGCTTTTGGAGTTTTCTCGAGGCGAGAGTCCGATTGTTATTCTTCGGGCGAAAACTATTTACAAAGTCGAGGCTAATGGCATCAAGAGATTTCGGCGTCCATATGTCATACCCTTTTATGCAGGCGCGCGCGCGCGGACTGTTTCCATGCGCGCTCTTAGCGTCTCAATGCTGTTGCCACTTGTGCTATACGATCCTGAGTGATCGAGCATTAGCGCAGGGAACTACGGAATTTAAGCAGTTTTGCTGCTGATAAATAGGGGTGAGACTATACGCGACATTCTCGTGATGAATCAGCATACCGAAAATTATAGAATTTCAAGCAATTCCTATACTCCTTTGGAATTGAGCGATTAATTTTATATTGTAAATGGGATTCTATATATAATACATCTCGTTTATTTCAAATTGATTATAACAATGTCGCATTTAATATAAATTCCAACCGCGTTAATTAATGAAAAGATTAAGAAAGTCAGTTTTTAAATTCTGGTGGTCTACAAGGCCAATGAACGTCAATGCCCGATGAGACAACGAGTGTAAAGTGAGTCAAGCCCAATATATACACACTCGAAGAGACAGATGCACGTGTACATATATACGTGCGTGCGCGTGCGCCTCGGAGCCTAATGTAATAAGAGTTCTGGTTCTCGAGTGGGTTGGCAAACTTATGCATATTGACCCTGTCAATCTTGTAATGCCACTACTGCCGACACTCCCGCTCTCTTTCGCCTCCTACGTTATGATGCGTGCAGGAACAACTACTCGTGTATATAGCCGTGTCGAGTCCGGAACGCGCGCTTAATTCGATTTTAACGCGCGAAATTAAATTTGGATTGCGTCCGTGACGTATTAAAGAGATTTCCAGGCTGCACTTCGCCTTTTTATCAATGAATCAGTAATGCGTTTGTAAAATATATGTGCTGAGAATTTTCTTTTCAAATTCATCCGCTTTATGCTAATGGTTAATGTTTATTAGAACATTACTCCTTTCATAGTATCATTTGCACTCTCATTGCATTACTAATATGCTTGAGAGCAAACGTATTATGGTACATAAAAATAAAGATATGTTTGAAAAAGAAATTAGATAGAATTACTATAGAGCCAGTATACGGATCCAGTGGTGCATTACTTATAATACACAGTGAAATTCATGAATCGACTTAAATCAATGGAGCCTCTCGAGCAAGAGGAATAAAAATCTTACATGAATGCTCGGTGCTGCGGGTTGACGGCGCGATGAAATCAAAAGCCCCGGAGGCGGGAATCCAATATCGAAGAAAAGAGCGAAAAGCATTAATGCTCGACCGAGCAACAATAGAAATACTTGCGCCTTTTGCGCAACGATCCAGCCACCGCAGCCCTTTCTCAATTACTCGCACACTGACTCTTACTGTACCCCGGCAACTCATACCTATACATATAGATATATACCTACACACACACACATACACTGTTCTCCTCTCCTTCTCTCTCTGGCACCCTGTTTCCGCAGAGTTCTCGGGTGCGCGCCGCTTGCGCGCGTGCTCTCTCGGCGCACAAATGGAAAACGGATTGATTAATCGTAGTAATTACCGATCAGCCCCCGCTAATTAGATATCCGACTCCTAGCGTCTCGGCCCCAGAGGTTTCTCTCTCTCTCTCTCTCTCTCGCCGCTGGGACTTTGGTATACGCGGTACAGCGAGGGAGAGAAAGCGCAGACCGGCAAGGGGTGCGCCGAAGCGTGTGCTAAGGGCAAAAGCGCAGTTCGCTAAATGAGATTGTTTGACGGGGCTATCCAATATTAGTCTCCGCTCTCTCTCTCTCTCACTCTCTTGCTCTCTCTCTCTCTCTCTCTCTCTCACTGCTGCTGCTACTGCTGCTGCTGTTCTCGCAATATGGTTAACACACCTGCACGCGCGCACATACACACTTGCAGCGGGTCGTTAACGCAATCACGCTTATAAGGAAGTAATGACGGTTTTGATTTAGTTACTTTGGGGTTGGAGGTAGAGCAATTGTGGTACTGTGATTTATTAAGAGGCAATTTCTTTTATTGATAATTCACCTGATGAATTTTGGCCGAATGGAAGAGTGTCTACTTCAGTTTTCTATATATATGAAAATTTCTAATGATACCAATTTCAACTGCTGCAAAGTTATTAGCAACTACCGTTTCTTTGATGATTTTAAAGTACGCGCCGTAATTTCAATTGTGATCAGTAATCTACTTAGCATTTAAGCTTTAAGCAGTCGTCGTTGTAGAGAAGACGAAATCAGCAGGATCGTTGCCGCTCATAAAGCAGGGGCGAATCTAGCGTCGGCCTTTTTTTCACTCGTCCCGAGCTCGAGCCCCGAAGCGCGATAAGAGAAAGCGAATTATTCAGCTCTGCACCTCTCGTCAAGTCGATTTATTCGGCCGCAAACTTCTTCACGCCGCACGAATCGCGCGCAGGTGTGTGTGTGTGTGTGCACTTATGCACGGTTCAGCAACAATCGGGGGCCGGTGCGCGGCGGCGAGATTTTAAATTAAGACGGAGTCCAGGCCTCCGCCGCCGCCGCCGCCGCCGCCGCCGCCGCAGTGTTGTCGGACGATCTTGGATCACGAATGGCCTCTCACCTCGTTACGTCAGAGACTTACGTGGCTGCTGCGAGTAGCCGCGCAATTTACGATTTCAGATGAGCCCGTGGAGATATTCGGCCTGGCGCTCGCGGAGAGCTGGCCGTGCGGCTGCCCCGCGCGCGCACCACCACCACCGTTCCGTCACTGTCCGCTCACGTCACGGCCTCGCGATAATCTTTTAATAGCGATAAATTGTTCGGCAGTATAGCTCTGACTCCCCCCACCGCCGCGCCCGAGAGCCGCAGTTTCGTGAAATATATAAGACTTGTTCTGATATGTCACTCTACGCTGAATTGAACGAGAATGGCTGCAGTCCATTAATTCCTGCGTGTAAAACTTTATACCATTGGTTTTTAAGAGGCGTCAACTAGTTATATAGCGATTGCTGACATAGCTGTGCACTTGGTAAAAGCTGGGACACAAAGTTTTTCCCATGTTCGGAATGCAAAGCGACGCGTGGTAAAAGTTCGCTCAAGATTTAGTGTCACTCTTCGATGTTTTAGCTCCGTACAAAAGGGCCTTTACCGCGTGGCACGTCCAACCATCAGCTATCCCTACCAGCGATTCTTTTCGCAATCGTCCCGAGCCGCTCCGCATTTTCGAGATTCCATAAATAATTTTATCGCTCCTCCTCGTAAAATTAAGCCGCGAGCGTGTGATCTTGCCAGTGTACACCGGAGACCGCGAGTGACACATGTGTAACGACTACCGAACCTACGCAACGCACACACACAGACACATGAGCAGAAACAGCGAGAGGTATTAACATCCGGTCGCCGCTAGAGAATTTACGAGCACGAGTATATACGCGGGGCGATTTTGTAAAACGAAATGTCTCGTTAGTGCTTTACAACGGTCTAAATTACGTCCGGGACTCGGTGGTATACTACACTGTACTCTCTCTCTCTCTCTCTCTCCCTCGACTCGTCCCCGTCGTGGCTCTTAACGATCTTGTAACGCTCGACGTTACAACAAGCCTGGACACGGTAGTCCTCGCGACTATGACTTCGATGAGGACTAAAAGAAGAAGACGAAGTGAGGAGTACAGAGGGAAAAATATTACGACTCCCGCGAGTCGGAGAATATCGATGCCGGCAATGAAACTCGCGAAACGCACAAGAGAAGACAAGCAACTGTGTGTCTGTGCGCGCGCGCGCGTGTGTGTGTAGGCTTGCAGGCAGCACTGCGGTATTGGTTGATGCTATGTTGCCGTGGCTCTCGATCGCGTTCTGTATATACACACGAGGAGAGGAACCGGTATTTCCATTTGCCCCGTTTGCCTCTTAACGTTCACTCTGCACTCTCTCTCTCCCTCTCTGTCTCTGTCTCTCTCTTTCTCTTTCCTGGGGGCTCCCTTTATACGACGCCTTTATACGAATCATAATTTTTATTATCTCGTGTAAGAGGGGGGCGAGCTGTGCGCCGCTTCTTTTTGCTTGCTAATTGCAAAAACAGACTATCATTAAGAAATATTTTTCTTCGGGCGCTCTCTCGTCCGCGCGCAGCCTTTCGTTCCTTTTGGATATATGTGCAGCATTGGCAACGGCAGCAACAGCAGCGCCAGCAGCAGCTGGTTTGATGCCGAGCCGACCAACGATTTTTCTCATACCCTACAGCCATTTAATTTGTACATATTCTTTACCATTCGCGCGATAAGGAAGCTGAGGAGCTTGCAGCTTGCTGATTTGTTCGATTAATTGAATTTTTTATTGAAAATAATAATTCATCGATAGAGGATGGGAATATTTGTATTTCCTTCTTTCCCCGAGCTATGAATTCAATACAATTGTTGGAGAGAAAGATTTTAATTGCTGATGTATAATTAGAATTTGCATCTTGTTCAATGATTGAGTGACAATCGGTTTATACAGTGCGGAGAAGCTTGGGATAAACGTGCAGCAATGGAAGCGAGCAAAAACTGTGCGAACATCAAGGTGGAATCTTGTTACGGCGCACGGACGACAAGCAGAATACAGAGAGAGAGAGAAAGAGAGAGAGAGAGAGATAGCAACTGCCAAGCCGCGCGAATTAGCGCCAAAATATTTTACGCCACTACATCACCGGCGCTGTAAAGGCCGGAATTACGCGCTGTCCCCTCCCATCTTGAGAATCGATAAATTTCATCCTTGATTAACCGTCGCGCGGCTTACGCAAAATAACTCTTCGCCGTCCGCATCAAGATCCACTCTCTCTATCTTATTCCTCCTCCTCCTCCTCTGTTTCTCTCTCCCTTATTCATTCTCTCGTACCAGCCAGGCCTCGCGAGCCAATAAAATTATTTCGTCCGGAATAAATGAAGTCCCACTAAGCGGCTTCGCCTATTTCGAAGTTTCAACGACGCTCGAGAAGAAGAAGAAGAAGAAGGAGAAGGAGAAGAAGAAGAATAAGCAGAGAAGGAGGATGAGGTGGTGGATGAAGTAAGAGAAAGAGAGCGAAAGATATGAAGACGAAGATGGAGAGCAAGATAAGGAGCGGAGAGGAGAAGGAAAAGTGTATGACTCCGGGAGTACTTGCCGAAATAAACGGCGTAACTGCCAAGTGGCGACGACGAGGGTTGGAAGCAAAGAGAGAGCGAGAAGGAGTGAGAGAGCGAGTCGATAAATAACCTCTGGTTTATTAGCGCGGTATGCGGGACAAGGCAAAGCTGCTCCCGTGATGCTACAGAAGAGAGAAAGTGGTTAAATTAGCGAGAATATTAGTACACATTTACGGCACTCGCTTGCACATCCACTATACGCACGGCGGACTGGGCAACTTCGCTGCGCGGCCTGTACGCACACAGACCTTCCGAGCTGTCGCATTGTCAACTCCCTTCCAAGATCAAACGAATGGACTTTCCTTGCGTTTTGTTAGATAAATATTTTCGGTGTCGCAACGATACCCTCATTTATTTTGCTAATATTATTTGTTGAATTGAGTATTCGTGATAAGAATCAAATGCATCGGTGGAATTAAAAATAACCAATTAGATGGTTCCTTACTGTCATATAGTTGTCGAGTACCAAGCATTCATCACGAAAAAACTAGTCCAATAGTTTGTACTTTCATCCCAGTCTGGCTGGCGATCAACAACAATTATTTTTCGAGTATTCACCTTTCGCCAGCAACGACGACGACAACTACGACGAGCAGCAGCAGGAATCGAACAAAGCAACATCGGGAGAGAGAGAGAGAGCAGCTCAACCGGCAAAGCCTCGCAGTTTGTCAGAAACAGTGGCGTCTTTACGGTCTCCCCGATTTCTTCGCTCCACCACAAGGGGAGCAACTCGCCCTATAGACTCTCTCTCTCTTGAGCTATCGTGCATGCAGATCGGATCGCCGCCGCCGCCGGCACCACCGCTGCGTGTGTGTGTGTGCAGGTTGTCGGGCGATTTTCCGCGATGTGCTACAGCGCTATCTACACCGCACCGCTCGCGTTAACAAGCTGGCAACGTTTCTAACTACTGTCGCTGGGGCAGCTCCCTCTCCTTCTCTCTCTCTCTCTCTCTCTCTCTCTCTCTCTAGAGATATATGTGACGGAAAATTGTGGGTGAAGGGTGGCCTGCACACAGAAGACGGTAGCCACCGCCGCCGTCGCCGGGTGCACTTTCTTCTTTTCCTATATTGCACGCGCTAGTCTAGCCTTTGTACCTTATATATACCAAGACCGTTTGTTTGCGAATTTAGTGATTTCGCCTGGGCTTATGGAGTGAGCGTGCAAAGGGATTTATCTGTATAGTCTAGGCCATGGTGATATATATTTGTCAAGTGGGGTAAAAGTAGCTGACGTTGTACCGGTCCGATCCACTCTCTCTCTCTCTCTCTCTCTCTCTCTCTCTCTCTCAGTACACGCTGAATATCAAGCAATATTAATGCATTGCCCCGGAGAGTCGGGATTTATCACGAGTTTCAATTTAACGGCAGAGCGGCATCTCGACGAATTTATGCTTAATGAGACATTTATAGATGGGCCGCCGCTACACGCACGCGCGTACTCCGACCGAATTCGGAGGATCTAATTTTACAAAGCGGCGAATACTTCTGCGCTGCAGCGTCCATTGTGTTGGCGTGATGCTATAAGAGCGAGCGGGGGCGACTCTCTCTCTCTCTCTCTCGTTGTTTATTCGCGAATTATTTCATTTGTCCGCGCAGCGCGATCCACGCCGACCACCGGTGTCTCGCCCGCAGCATACTGCACTCTCCTCCGTACGCATCCTATTCTAATTAGAGTGGCTATTTCTAAGCTGTCGCGGCGCTTAGTCGAGCGTACCCATATACGCTGCCTCTCTCTCTCTCTCTCTCTCTCTCTGTCTCTCTCTGTCTCTTGTATCCGCGTGCGAGCGAAGCGACGAAAGAGAGAATCAGAAAGAGAGAACGAGAGAAAAGCTCTAATTGCATTACGGAAACATGAGTTCTGTTCTGCTTTCTCTGTCTCCTGCTCTATCCTATAGAGCGGTGGGGGGCTAAGGTTCCGCGAGATATACTTTACGCGCTCGAGATATACGTATACGCGTAGGAAAATTGCGCTCGGGTATGCGGCGGCGGCGGTGGTGGTGTTGGTGATGGTGGCAATGGACGACTAGCGCGTAAGCGATTCCAACGCGGACAACGGCATTAACCTCTTTTGAGTGCCTCTCTCTACCCTATCCCTCCATCCCCCTTCTTTAGCTACTAGTCGCACACATTCGCCCACTTTCCTTCCCTTTCCTCTCTCCCTGTAGTGCGCCTTTGTTATTATGCTTAGAAAAATTTCGAAAGTTGGCGCGTTTATGCATGATTTACTTCAACGCTGGCTCGCAGGTATATATGTATAATGTAACACGGTAGAGCGTCGAGCGGCATGCACACACGGCACAGAGTAGAGAGACCGTAAAGTGCACGCGAATATTTTTTGCCCCACGCCAGACGCTATATACGCGCGGTTTACGACGAAATTTACACGCTCGCGTAATGAATTTGCAATCTTACTCCGGTGACTTTGTGCAGTGTGTGTGTGTGTGTGTGTGTGCAGTGTATCTCGAGGAGCTCAGCGCGGCGAAAAAATTCCTAACCGTATTATATATACAACGTCGCAAATTATTGTCTATTATTAACCGTTGTTTGGCGGCAAGATAAAAACCGCTGAAATTCAAATGCAACTTTTCTTTTCCCGGCGAATGATCGCTTTGAGACGGCCGCCACGATGAATTCGGATCAAAGGCAAGAAATTCCGAACGAGTGTACTGTACATTTATATGTATACATACATACATATATATATAAGGCGTCCGCAAAAAGAAACGGGTAAAAAAGAGAGAAATGCAGCGAGCGCACGCGCAAAATTTCTTCTCGGTGCAACTTTTTGCTCGTACACGCAAAACGCAGGCATAACAAGCCTGTATACATCATGCGACGTTGTATATACACAAAGTCTGAGGGAAAAAATGAAAAGCATATATATAAGAGAGGCGCACGGCTCGCGCGCACCACGAGCGCGGGGCAGCTATACGTATATACCATAAACAAGTCGAAAAAATATACACACCTTTGATCGCATCTTCGAGATAGAGCTCCGCTCGCGCGCGCGCGCTCAGTCCGGCTCTCTCGGAGGCGAGAGCGAGAGAGAGAGAGAGAAAGACCCTGCAAGGGGAGAGAAAGAGAAGAGAGAGAGGAGGAGGAGGAGGAGGAGAGGCGAAAATACACGTCCTACGCGCAAACACGATCTTGGCACAAAGCGACATGATGTTAAAGAGATAAAGGCGCGAGTGGAACGCAAATCCAGCGGCTCGTACACACTGCAGGCCGGACGGAGCGAGCGAGACGGAGGATGTTGACTCCGGGTCCTCCTTAAAGTTGATTTGTGCTCAATTACCATGCATCCGCGCGCCCGTACCCAGCTCTCTCACTTCCTACATATCCACCGCCTTCAGTTTTCGTGCAGGCTCTCTCTCTCTCTCTCTCTCTCTCTCTCTCTCTCTCTCTCTCTTGGACCTTCCTCTCGCTCTCTCTTTATTTTAAAGCCCCCGCGACGTCGTCAACGAGAAGACGAAGACGGCGTCGCGACGATTTTATTTATACACGCGCGCCGAACTATCTCTCTCTCTCTCTCCCTCTCTCTCCCTGGACTGCCACCCGCGTTTTGCGAGAGAGAGAGAGAGAGAGAGAGCAAGAGAGGCGCAGAGAGTGCAGTCGCCGTCGTTAAAACTCGTCGGAACGAGCTCCGGTCGTCCGCGGCGGCCGAGCGAAAAGAAATAAGAGGAGGAGAGAGAAACGAGAGAGGGAGCGAGGGAGAGAGAGAAAAGCAAAAGGTGGATCCGGCAATTCATTCGGCGTTTTATAACCTCGCGCAAATGCGAGGCGGGTTCTTTCTGCCTCTCTCTCTTTCTCTCTTTCTGTCTCCTCGCTCGCTTATACCGCAGACCGGGGCTGATTCACGCGTGGTGGATTATTTCGATCTCTCTGTCTAAAGTTAGCCGAAGGGATTACGCGCTTAAGAGCTGCCGCCGCCGTCGCCGCTGCTGCGCGAACGCTTACTCGTTCCGCGTATATACACGAGCAATCTCGTTTCATTTTGCAGGACAAACAGGCCTGAGGCGAGTATTGCAAAGAGGCAATGAGGCAGAAAAATCCACTGGGGTGGAGAGTCAGAGCTGCACGTAGATTGGAAAGACCGAGTCAATTTTTGCGACTTTCGTTAGTTTATTGGTTGAAAAAGAAAAAGGTCTAACGCGACTTCAAGTGTATAGGTATTTTATTTTGTCATTTAGGAACTTTTGAAAACAATTCTGTAGCGTAGCGAAAAGATAAAGGAAAATAAATCTAAAGCAGTTGTCGGTGTAAATAAGGGACATAACAAGGGCGACGAATAAAGAGCTGGGAGCTGGGACAACAAAAGGGGAAAAGCGGATTGAGGGAGCGCGAAAATTCGGATGTTAGAGGCGCAGGTGTTACGAGAAAACATTCATCAAGATGATAAGATAGTGCGAAGGTTCGAGTCGAGGATCGGCTTTGAGGCAAGGAGAAGAGAGAGAGAGAGAGAGAGAGAGAGAGGTGAATGTCGAGCCCCGACACCGAGAAGGGATTAACCTCGCAAAGACGCTCTCCACGGTCTTAACCCTTTCCCGATCAAGAGCGGATTAACGACGAGGTATGGATTCCGGATTACCAAGTGGCCCGGACATCGTTCCCGACACCTTCGAGCTTTTGCGAGAGCAAGCAGAAAAAGACGCGATTCAACTCCGCTCAATGTGATTTCATAATTTATCGGGCAGGGAGAGAGAGAGAGAGAGAGAGAGAGAGAGAGAGAGAGAGAGAGAAATGTTTAAAAAGCATTCAAGACACTCCGGCGATTCGAGAGCGAATAAAGTTGTTTACTTAAAAGCAGCAATAACGAAGCGAAATTTAAGGTTCTTTTTCTCGACATTAGCCGCAGGGACAAATTGCCACCGCCGCCGCCGCGGCAATAAACTTATAACCCGTAATCTCGAATTTCTGCAACTGCAGCAGCAGCGACGGTCGCGCATAAATAGGTCGATCGAGCTCCAATGCGCAATCGCAATTTAAGGCTAAATTATTCCGCTCGATGTATATATATGTATATATATGTATGTATATACATAATGCGCGAGCGCGCGTGAGTAACACAATTTTTTCATCCAAAGTATAGGCTTGCAAAAGAAGGCGCAAAGCTGTTTATCAGGCTTCCGCGCGCGGGGAGTATACCGAATTTACAGCGACAAAGTAACGATAACGCACGTTTTTCGGTTCGTAAAGCAATCGGGAGAGAAACTACCGCTCGCTGCCGCCGCTGCTGCTGCTGTCGACAAAGTCGTCGGCCCAGATACGAAAATCGTAAAACCGCAGACGTAACGGCTACCGAGCGGGGGAGAGAGAACAGAATCCAAGAGGCACTTATCCCCGCCGAGATTAGACGCGTAAAACGCAATGGTTACGTTTACACGCCATCGAGTGCGTGTGCAACACGAGATCGAGACCGCGAGGCGTATAAGTTTTAACTCCTCTCGCTCACGCTCCGCCCGATAATTCTAACCGGTCATTTATTTATATCCTTAACCATTTTTTACAGACTATTTATAATTTGTGTACTTGTTTTGCTTTTTTCAGTGCAATATGTCTTTGATCGCGTTGAAGTTTGATATTTAGTTCTATGCTTTGAATAGAGAATAAATGAAACGATCGATCAATCATAATTGAAGAAAGACGGGGCTATTTTACAAAAGAATGAGAAGTTATTCGCTTACAACGATAGGACTTATTCCTTTTTTTTAGGCTGTAAGAGAATAACATACGCGTATCGCAATCTTTTTACTGAACACTAAAATCTTTAAAAATTTTACATGCCAATGAGTACATTTACCGTCTGTATAAGTCTTTCAATTTATTTTCATCCTGCACTTCATAGCACGTTATGTTATACTTCTCATTTTCTTCATAACGCAAAATATATTTTTCATTACGCTGTAATAAACGATCGTGAAACTCACCAGTTGTTGACTTGAAGAATCGTTAACCCCGTGTCCTGCGCCAACTGTTTTTTTTGGTCTTCCGATGGGTACGGATGCTGGAAAAAAGCAGAGAATACGACAATTAAAAACCTAACATCGTAAATTCGAGCATCTGTAATTGAAAATAATAACGCCGGGGCAAAGAGAGAGAGAGAGAGAGAGAGCGAGAGAGAGAAAAAAAGAGGTTTGGCGGCGCGTCGTACGAAATAACGAGAAAGGGCGAGTGTACGAGAGAGGCTAGAGGAAAAATTCGATATGCGCGACGTGCCGCTGGGCCGTGCAGTATACTGCAGTGCCGCCGCCGTTGCCGCGTGTGCACGGCTAGTATTCGCTCCTATACGTATATACACAGGACGGACTCGGAGCATTACGCGTAGCTTGAGCGCACCTGTGAAATATTATTTATTGCTGGAGAGCAAAAAAAGAGATAGAGAGAGAGAGAGAGGGTGTAGGGATGGCAGAAAAAAGGAAGAGCCAGCGGGAGAGATACATGGATGTTCGGCGCGAGGACGCGACGTAGCGCGCGCCCCGCGTTTTATCGGCGTTCGCATCTGCGCAGATGTGCAGTCCTTGACTCTCTCTCTCTCTCTCTCTCTCTCTCTCTCTCTCTCTCTCTCTCTGCTACGTCTATGAGCTTACGTATATATATACACCTACATACACCTTTTCGACTTCTTTCAGGATCTGATATATCATTCTATTATTTGTACGTACCAACAAAGAAACGGAGAAATAATAATAAACAAACGTTCTAGCTGCAATTGTAATTCAATGGCAAACTAGGTATTAGTTATAGAGAAAGATGTTTCATCGCGATACCTGTTGTGACTGTATTATCCGAGTCTATTAAAGCATGCAAAATCGGGGTCAACACTCGCGCGAAAAGAGGCATATACGCGTTTCGCAAGCTCACTCAAAGTACCATAAATAAATGGGCGCGGGACGGGGGGAAAAAGGGCCACATCTTTCGCAAGCGACGAAATAACGCGCCGCCTGCACGCACGCGCGCCTTCTGTTTATTATTAAAAAGGAAGGGGGGAAAAAAGAAGAGGAGCGCGAGCACGCGGCAGAGGAAGAAAAACATCGCGCAACCGAAAAAAACGCTGCAGCTTTTGAAAAATGCGCCGTTGCCCGCACGAAGGAACGAGTGAGAGAGAGAGAGAGAGAGAGAATTTCACGCACAATGGCAACGGCCCATAGAGCGTCACGAGCGTGAATAAAAAATATAAAAAACGAGGCAGCAGCAGCGGCAGTGGTAGCAGCCAACGGCAGCGGCAATACACAGGGGCTACTAGCCGGCAGCGAACATAAAAGCCGCACGGGTACAGACTCTGTGTGCATATATCCGGGGCAAGCGCGCGGTGTACGCGTGTATAATATGCCCGTGCGAACTGCGTCATATTTTTACATAATTAGCACGTGGCGATCGCGGGTATTATGTTCCCGCGAAAACTTTTTGCGCGAGCATGGCTCCGGCTATATAGCTGCAGCAGCAGCAGTACGGTAGACGGTCCGTGCGGTATTTTCGGAAACCGCGCCGTCGACCGCGACTCTCGCGCGCCTATACTTCTCTTTCTCTCTCTCTCTCACTCACTCTCTCCTCCCCTCGATCGGTATATCATGTTTCTTGGAGGCGAGCCATGAAGGGGAGGTATAGAGAGAAAGAGAGAGAGAGAGAGGACATCAGGGGAAGAGAAAAAGAGCCAAGCAAGAGCAAGTATGTGTGTGTCTATGTGTATGTGTATGTGGATACCCGCGGCTCTCGTTGGCTACTATGTACAAGCGTACGACGAGAGATTCTTATCCTAATTAAACCGACGACGATGCACCTATTGTTATAAGGAAGAAAGAGCCGCGGCACGGTGTACAGTCTTAGCGCGTTCCCGAGTAATGAACGAAGCTCTCTTTAGATATGAGACCTCCTTCCCAAGCCCAATGCATGTGCACTTCTTAACGGAAGTCCATACGCTTTTTTTTCTGTGTATTTTTCTTCCGCTAAAGTATCGCAGTCAATAAAATTAAACGATAGTAAATTAAACAATATGCTTTGTCCGCGGTATATACTTATTCTACAGAATGTATGAGTTTGGAACGGTATCTTGAAATTTTTTTAAAAATATAGCCTTGCACGAACGTAGTAAAGGACCAAGTTAACCGTTGTAGACGTGGCTGAGACAATTTTCTAGGATAGACTCGGATGGCGCGCGAGGGAGAAAAAGAGTACACGAAGAAGCACGAGAAGACGGTGTAAATCAGGAGCAGCAGGTGTGCGAAACAACGCAGGCAACACTGCGGAATTAGCGAAGGTACTACAGAGAGGGAAAGACCGGGGGAGAGAGAGAGAGAGAAAATGTTGCCTGGTAGAGGTAGTGAATTACAGAACGGAGAATATCGTCTATCATTCTCTCTTCCTTGGCTCTCTCACTCTCTCTCTCTCTCTCTCTCTCTCTGTCTCTCTTTCTCTTTCTCTCTGCGAATCTCTCGTCCCAAGCGCCGACCGTTGGTATATGCATAAAACAATCAAGATAATTGTCGAAGCTTCGTGGGGACTGGGCTCGTGCGCCACCCTCTCTCTCTCTCTCTCTCTCTCTCTCTCTCTTGTACTATATACACTGCATCCGAGGTTGGAAAAGACGGAGGCCAGCGCATGAGAGAGAGAGAGAGAGAAAGGGAGAGATGGTGAGCACGAGCTATCCAATTACATTGAAAACAATAGTCTTAAGTGCTGCCGGCGGCCCGTTCTGGTCTATCCTTGCCCTCCCTCCCTCCCAACTTTCCCGCTGATGGTTTTTCAGAGTGAGAGAGAGAGAAGAGAGCATCTCGCGTCGCTTGTCCCCTGCCACCCCCGCATACTTCGCTTTTTCCTCCTAAACATTCCCGATATCGGGAGGACTATAGGCGAGAGAGCAAAAATGAAAGTATAGAATACGTCGCTCTTAACGCATGACTTGACTCCGCGTCTCTTTTGGAAGTACACTCGGAAATTCGTGGCTCAGAGCAGTCCAGCATTAATACCTTGGAGACAGACTGATGAATCAAGCGAGAGTTTCCTCGTGTATATTCCGCTGCATAATGCACATGCTTTTAAAGATGATTGGGATGATTAAGTAATGAAAGTATATTCGTGTATGTATTAAGTTTTACGACTAATAGATCTGTTAATTCATCAGACGGAGAAAGCTATTTAGATAATACGAGGGAAATTCATTTTTCAATGTCGCTCTGGGTGTCGGTTAAAAAAATCAATAAACTACACTGCCATATGGGTTCGAAGCATAATTCGTTTTGATGGTTGTGTTGTGAGAAATATTTTTTTCAGCAAACAATTAATGATGGTACGGATAAATAAAGCACTCTGATTGAATGTTTTAGTAATGATTATCCCAAGGAGTCTTTAACGAAGTTTCACATTTCGTTGGGGCTAGCACAGGGAAAAGTAAGATTCAATTTAAGCCAAACTTTATTCGTTCTTTATGGATCGACGTCGTTCTGAGCAGATGACTCGGAGAGAGCAAGAGAAAGAGAGAGAAAGTATAAGCAAAGTCTGGGTTCGAGGGTGGGTTTCACCGTAACTGAATTAACCCATTCGAAGGGTCGGGGTCTTTCTCTTTCTCTTTCGCTCACCCAAACAAGCGATAAAATGAAAATGAACACTAAAAAGACAATATGAAAACCATTTGGGCCCTTGGTCTTTCTTCGCCCGACCGAGGGGAAGCGGGAGCGAGGGGATGGAAAACGTTTCGTATACGAGAGCGAGGCTAAGTGTGCGAATGAGGCGTATTGCTTTCTGACGATTTCATTGTAATAGCTTTCACAGTGCAACACCTTCCTATTAGATAATCATACGGTGAAAGTTAACATTTTTCCGCGCACCACCTCAAAGAATAATAACACAACGCAATAACGAAAACACTTGTTTCGTGTGCTGTATTTAACCGAATTTCATGTAATTAAAAGACTGAATTAAGAATTTTTGAAAGCTCTATAGAATCAATTAAAGGAACAGTCGCTTATAGGCTAGCTGCGTGTCTGGTGGTAGCTTAGCAAAATTGATGGTTAAAATCCATGATGGATTCCTCGCGTCTCTGCGTCAATCCCGCTGGAATAAGCATTTCATCCCGATGGGAATCGACGGGACTCGTTCAAACTGCACAAACGTAGAAGCAGAAGAGCAAGTGAGAGAGAGCACGAGGAGGCAGCAGATAAAGACAGAGAGGCTAACGTTCTCTTCTCTCGTCATTATATCGACCTCGGGCGACAATTTGCGTCGCGTGCTGCGTCAGGTCGAGCGCCGGGACCGCCTCCGCTGGTCCGTGTGTTCGTGTACGTCGATGGGCGTGGTGGTGCCAGTGTCTCCCCAGACGTGATCCTGCCATTTTCGAAGGGCCCTGAGAAGAGGGAAACTGCAGGGACGAGATGTTACCAACTCTCTCTCTCTCTCTCTCACTCACGAGCTCCTCCCGAATGACACGTCGATGACGACCTGACTGCTGACTCCGACTAACGAGCGAGGCGTGGGATCGACCGGAGATCGCGCCTCGTCATCACCGAGATTCTCGGAGGTGGAGGTGCTGCTGCTGCTGCCGCTGCGTGACGCTTTGGACGTTTGGGAGAACGAGTTAACGCGGACAGTTTTGCGAGAGCGCGGGCTACGTGCCTACTTCGATTTATTTGGAGCTTCGACGCGGACTTTTTTTTTTAATGGGGAAATCAAATGTGAAGCTGATAAGCTTCGTTTCCGGAGGTCAGAAAATATAATGATTAAAGCTTCCAAAGCCTTTACTCATAATTTTTGCCAAATTCATTGTAATGAACAGTGAATGAAGCGTATGACATTGGAGTTTCTTCCAACTAACAAAACAAGTGAAATAAATTCAAGCTTTAAAGGGAATAACTCTTATTATAAGTGAATAAAGTACGTTTCAACCAGATACCGTATGAAATTAGCCGGGCATTACTCTTTAATTCTAGCGAAATAGAATTGCTGAAAGCATTCATTGAATATCTTTGCAAGAAAGGTATTTTTCACGCTATTTTCGCAGTCTGAGCTATTAAAGAAAAAGATAAAACAGGAGACGTCAGCGCGTCACTCAGACTCAGTGTCTTCATTTCGTCTGTCCCCCTTCCCCCGGTTTCGACTGCAGGATATTAGGTGCAGGTATTTTCGCGAAGAGGGCATAAACTCGTTACCTCCCGCCTGGGGGGTTATTCAATTTCAGCGTTAAAATTCTCTAATGTGCCGTTATTGCCAGACGCCGGGACGATAATGGCCGCTACTGTTGAAAACTCCTTCCATCTGTCAGCGCTTGATCTTTAAAGAAAAGAGCATTGGGGAAGAGAGAATATTAACGGGCTTTCACTCGCTCCAGTTTAAAGAAGAGCACCGCGATATATATACATCGCGAGAATTTTTCGGCTTGTTAAGCCCTTCAGCTATGAGATGACACCAGCATTTACATCACGTTGTAAAAATATAAGGTCTATATACGAGAATAAAATCATTAGCCTCTTGCACGAATATTGCGTTATGTTTCAGCAGGACGACTCGCTTCGGCTCAAACTGTATCGCATCGCTGAAACTCTCAAGAAGTATTGTGCCCAAATTAGTTGGCATTTTCGTGTGCTCGAACACGAGGGGATAAATGCAAATAGCCGTGGTTTCACGCGTTGTAATTTCTCACGCTTATAGCTCAGTGGAAGGATTAAAAAAGACACGAGCTGCCCATGTAATTACACGGAAAAGCACAATGGAATTCTCGAAGGTATGTCCGTCAAGTTATGTGAGAGCCTCTGCCGAGTGAGGCCTCGATTCACGAGAAGATAGTCGATAAGCCGATAATTCAAAGGTATGCTGAGTCGTCAAAGGAACTTCGAACTACAGCGAGATTACGCATCATCTTGTGCACATTTCGCCTCGTCATCGTCGTCTCGGGCCAAGTGACTCCGGTTCCTCTGGTTCCTCTGTCTCTCTTTCTCTCTCCCTCTCTCTCTTCCCCAATCCTTCGCTGTAGATGCAGATCTTTCGGGCGCAATGTACTTTGGATAAGAGAGATTGCTTTATGCCGAACAGAGATAGCATGAAGAATGACGGACTGTTTGGTTAATACGCGCACAAGAGTAACGGGAACGTTTGAATAGAAATAGTTGTGTACCTTCTGAAGAAGAACAACAATTAATATTATTTATTGAATAAACAATTATTTTGTAATACCATCATAGATGGCACAATAAAAAATGCAACTGACTTTCTTCAATACCGCGCGAGTCTCTATTTGAAATGTTTGTGACATCTGCATCTAATATCCCACGATGCTAGACTATCGACATCGCTAGAAACATTCAAACTTAAAGTCTGAACCAAATAAGATTGATTTCAACTAAAAGGCACGATCGCAAATTGATAGCTAGGCAAACGTGCCAGGAACGAATCATCGGGTGGTGAAATCACCGCCCTCATTAGCACCCTTCGACTCGCACGTCTTACACGCTGAATATATCGATGAAGTGGGCGAGGAGGAGGAGGAGGAGGGAAGAGATAGAGAGAGTACCGCCGACAGCGAGCCGCAGCCAGTTCGGGAATCGGCTGGAAGCTCGTCGGCCGGAGAGTAGCGAGTGCGGGCGTGGCCGGTGCTTGGGTGACACGAGCCACCTCGATCACGTCTCAGGCCGACCGAAGGCCTGTCATTATCACGCGAGTGCAAGCAGCGCCCGGGGTCTCTATCCTACGGCCATGAATAGGAGCGAGGGCTGCCGAACTCCGTCGTCGTCGCCGCCGTGTCCTGGGGAGAGAGAGTGTGTGTTTGTGTGCGAGTGCGAGAGTGAGAAGGGACCTTAGCGTTACACGAACTACCAGGCGACCGGACATCTCCTCGTCACTTCTCGTCCCGGCGAGGGCAGCCCAGAGAGAGAGTGTGTGTGTGTGTGTGT